>ML780929.1:327976-383215 GCA_009831015.1 Picea engelmannii
AATAACACTGAAACTTCAAATATCTGAACGCAGGTCTTGTCTTGCTGAAAGACAGAGGAAAGGCTGCGCACAAACAAAACTTGTAAATGAGGCAAAAACGATTAAAGCGCAGGTCTTATTTTACTCATGGAAAAACAGAGGAAAAACTGCACATTAAAGGATGGTTCAAAATAACTACAGCAGAGGTTGTACTGAATTGTAACCATTACAAGCTGAAATAACGAACATAAGGCAGAAAAAACAGTGATGAAAACTTCAGGAACGATAATACTGGAAGCAAACGGAATCAGACAGTGACAAAGTATAGAATCTCTTGAACTCTGTTCTATATTTGATGAAAAAATGCATTACAAACCCAGCCTGTGAAAAGGCTCCCGGGCTATTCCCCCCTTTTGCATGTTACATCATCCCTCTTTTAAAGAGAAAAAACTCAGACAAAACTCTTGGTGTTCTGGGAATCTGAACCGCTTCGCCTCCTTTGGACTATGTGAATGCCAGGTGCATCTGCCAGATGCTCTGCAGGCTGCTTGAACCGTCGCTAATCATTTTGACAAGTGGAGTGGGGTTTCTGCGTGTAATCCCTAGCTGGGTCAATCTTAACTCTTTCACTCCATCAGAATTATTGACAGTATTGTCATTGTCTTCAAGATTGAAAAGAAGTAAAACTTCTTCTTTAGTCGTGGTCCTGTGAACCTGTTGCTTATCAACAACTCTTGCTGCGCGGCCCTCCTTTGCTACCTGCCGTTTACAGATTTTTTCCTCCATTGTTCCATGAGCAACCAAGCGATAGGCGTAAACATGCTTTGTTTGTCCAAATCTCCATACACGACAAATAGCCTGAAGATCATGTGTTGGATTTGTTAGCTGCAACTCCGCCGTCTATGAGATTGAAGCTCCTAGTTTTGCCTCCAGAATCTTGTGTTTCGAAGCAAATGAGCGGGAAGATATGTCGGAGCTGCCGAGGTCCCCATGCAGACATCGGACAACAATGCGTCGTTCAACTCATCTCTTTCAGCCTCAAACGATGAGAAGATGTTGGTTGCTGTAAAGTGATATCGTTTGCAGCAAACAGTGGGCGCTTATTTTCATTGATAATTGCATCCCAGACTGGACCTTTGTCTTTCATAGCCTCGGCCAGATTAAAACCTTCACCCTCGTATGATAATGGCTCTAGAAAAAATTTCTCTGCGTTTATTCTCCAGAGGCGTTTCCATTTAAACGTCTCCATTAGCACAATTAAAGGCCTGGTTCTTCGCATAAGGGTCTGTGGCAGCCCAAATTTCTTGCTCTGCACCCAATTCTGCATCAGATACATCCATAAACTGTTCCTATTTTATTATGTTGCCTGGATATTTGAAAAGCAACCCCTCATGTTTGCAAATGGCAGCATAAACACACAGTGAACCTACAATATTCATCAAGCTCGAAGGAGAGAAGCCAAATATGATCGTTGGACGGTGAATGGAGCAGGTTAATCCTTCTTCCTTCTTGGCAGCCTCGAAAACAATATCCTCGAGAATGTGGTAAAATTTGGGCGCAGGTACCCTAGGAAGCTCTTCATGAAAGGGCGAATCTTGTCGCTGAAAATCACGACTACTGGCTACTACATCAAATGAGCCAACGTAGTGTTTCCCCCCAGTCTGAAGACAGATGTGTTGTAAATTCTCTGCATTAGGCAGGAGGGCATCTGATATAGAAACGGGCACTGTGTACCTGTCCACCGCGACTGTTCTCATGGTTTCCGAATGATAAACCACCACCCCCGTTCCAGAAAAATGCTGAGCTTGCACACCATCAATCATGCAAATTAAGGGTGTATCGACCACAACCATGGCATGGGGCGGCTCAATAATTCGTTCCGCAATTGAAACATCGAGAGATGAAAGCAAAGATGTAACTGACGACGCAGGTCATTTTTTCAGAATCCACTGACATTGTCTCGAGTGTAAAGTTGAGGCTCTGCATGCCATTCATGCCTGATGCTGCAGAATGTGCCACGACCTCCTAACGTGTAGTAACGGCTCCCTGCAAAGCTCCACCAACCTCCCGCAAAATAGTGGCGCCCCTTGCTCTTGAAACGGATACGCACAACTTATTTCGTTTTGCCAGAAAACTAATACCTCCATCCTTTGCGAAATATCCAAAGAAATTTATTGATATCATTACTCGGATATCCAACCAAACATCAATTATTCATAAGCTCCGAGCAAGTTCACTCATCATCAAGCCAATCCAAACTAAAATGTTCTCGCACAACTTCAATGGTAAGATTTGGAATGTACAGCCACTCTCGTTCCATCTCCGGATCAGGGATTCTTATATGTTTGAGAGATTTCAGTTTGATTTATGTAGCTTCTTCAATCCGGAGCACTCCCTCATGTCCATCGCCTCTAAGTTTGATAGCTGATCAAAGTTAGAGGGAAGGTCCCTCAAATACCCGCACAGTGAAATATCCAGCTATTCTAGTTTCCCGAGATTGCAAATGGAATGTGGCAACTTTGACGAGGTTGGACATGTGGACAATCTGAGCACCCTATGTGAGCTTAACCTTCCTAGGTCATCAGGCAAGATAAGATGGCAATTAGTGACTGATAATATTTGGAAGGAATTTAAATTTCATCGCTTGGCTGGCAGTTCATTCAAATCACTACAGTGATCGATATTAATTTCCTTAATGTTTGGAAAATTCAGGGCTTCGACTTCTCTATTTAATACACCGATATTTCCAAGGCCGTCACATAGGCATATATAATTTTTCCAACATTTCCCAGGATCTACAGTTATTGTAAAGAGGTGAAAAACGCAACTTATTAAGATGCCAAGACCTAATCTGAACAGGTGAAGAAAAGCTAGGCAGCCCACTGGGTGTTGTACGCCGAGAACTATAATTGTATAATATAAGAACCTTACACTCAAATATAATCAATGACTGTGATACCTTTGGGTGACAGCTTTCTTTTACAAGTCTTCCTTCTGAATTCAAACAAGTTCTTTGTGCCCTTTAAAACAAATGCAATCGGTGAGCAGACTTAGAGGATTAGCTACAGGAATGTGCTCAGAACCAAAATGTGCATGTAGTAACAAGAAGTGAATCAATAGAGCAGAGTTCTGAATCAGCTCCTCTCGAAGATAAGAACCAGGAACTTTTAAAGCTTTCGCAATAGTAAATTCTGAATTGTTTCCATTTACTCTTATAATTCTAGTTCTTCTTGTCCAATCCTCAACTTCTATTTCGATTTTGCTTGGACGTAAATGCTGCAGCATCCGGAACCGGTCTCAAGCAGCGCAGTCAATTTCGATCTCTGTTACAACAGTTGCTTTATATGTTTAAAATTTTGAAAAAAATGAATATATTTTGTATTTTTTAATGTTTGCCATGGTTTGCCGATTTTTTCCAATTTTTTTTGAAATGATGTTTTCTGGACCCTCACTGATTTTTTGCCGATGCCGATGTTATCAACACTGGTTAAGGTTGCAGCATTAAATGAGAATCAATTGTGATTAGTTGGGGGAGCGGGGTGGTCACCTGTATTCATAGCTGGAAACTAATTATTTTTGTTCCTTTGTATTCGTCTTTCTTGTTTTTTCTCCCTCATTTTTCACTGTTTTCTTTCCATGGATCATTTTTCACTGTTTTCTTTCCATGGATGTCTGGGGTCAAGGATAGATCAAAGCTTTTTTAGTCCAATACGACAGACAAATATTGTAGTGTTCACTGAAGAGAACACCAAAGACAAGGTTGTCCTTGACTATAAGAATTATGTTAGTCTACTTGGTGACAATGCAAACCCAAGAGATGTGGGTGTGTGATGTGACATGCCTAAGTTTAGAGACTAGAATATTCAGTATCCATGACTGCATCTTGACATTATTACTATCTATGTTACCAGGAAATAGGAATCGGGATCAAACCAAGAAATATGGGGTCTAAGCTTTTGCGGATAAGAAATGTTTAGGGTTTTTTTCTCGGGGAATACTGCCTCAGGTTACCTAAGAGCTGAAGCTATGATACAGATGCAAGACTATTAAATGCTAACTATCATCATACGAAGTATCCGTTGCAAAAGCAAGATACATCTGTATATGCTTATGCATGGGACGGGACAGGAAGTAGTCTTTCAAGAAAAGAGATATATGGAAAGGAGTATGCTACCAGAAGAATAATTGGAGTCTTAATCTTAGTGAGGATTGTCCAGTTATTTGTTGGCCTGGCCCAATCCATGCTACTAGAAGAATAATTGGAGTCTTAATCTTAGTGAGGATTGTCCAGAGCTGTTTCTCTCTCCCAGTAAACAATGGAATCCCCAGAATACAATTTCTGGTTTACTGTGAGCTTCATGGAATTAATGGCAAATTGCAGATACTCTTAACGGCACATTGCAATTTTTGGTTTATATCTTCAATCCACGAGGATTCTGGATGCCCCTTGCTCATTGCTCATGGAGGGAATTTACCACCAACACGGAGATGGAGGACACCCCTGCCGTTTGCTATATCAAATCGACTCATGCAGATCCATGATTAAGGCACTGCATATTTTAGGTATAGCAGTGATACAAATAAACAGAAATGTCATGATATGCACGGTTCCTCTGTAATGTGCTGCTGTTTATTTCTATGACCACCTTATAAAAAATAACAAAAGACAATTCATGAAAGGAACAGAATAGCTCACAGAAGCGCTTGTTTCTGGATGCTACACGGAAGCCGACTCCAAAGAAAACTAAGTGCCTACATTCAGAAAGCTCTCTGCTCGTTGCTTTATATCCAATTATTTTTGTCTTATGTATTTGGTTTTAATATATATATATATATATATATATTTTTTTTTATACTGGGGAATCTGTAACTCGTACTCGCGTGACACGTGGTCGATACTCGTCCGCTACCACTATAACTCCAGATGCGCCACACAGTCCGCAAGCATGGAGCACAAGTAAATTGGGGTGAGAATTGAACTTGAGACCTCCTTTACATATTTCCTACCATTTACACGGCACTTGCCAATAGGTCCACACCTCTGCGGGCATTAAAAAATTGGAGGACATGGGGGTGGGTTTTGATCCACTTATGTGTGCACAGGTCACGATACCATTTAATATAGTATCTCTGGGTGAAACCACACGTTCGACCACTACCTCAAGGTGCCCCCAAGACTCCAGGTAAAGCCCTCACGGGAATCAAACCTTGCCCAACGGTGAAAAACTCCTCGCTTTCCACCATTGGATCCAACCCCTTTGGGCGTATTTGGTTTTAATATGAATGTGAAAGTCCTCACCATTTTCTTTCACTATAATTAGCTGGATTTGAAACCGGGTGGAGAGGAGAACATTTCTTGTCTCAATCATATAAGCTAGACCCACTTGACATGTCAAGTGTATAACATGTTTGGGCATGTCTTAACACTTGAGATTATTTGTAAATGTTACTTCTATTTATGATGTCTAATTTGCTTTTATCTTTTATATAAAGTTTATTTCTCATTTGTTGTATTGTGTGCCTTAAGTTAGACTTGGATAAGGTAGGGCTTAGGCAAGGTATGGTTGGGCTAAGCTAGACTACAAAAGAGTAGGGTAGGGTAGGCTAGATTAGGCCATGTTAGCATTGACTAAGAAGGGTAGCCTAGGTTAGACAAAGGTAGAGTAGGTTAAGGATAAGCTAGACTACAAAAAGGTAGGGTAGGATAGGCTAGACTAGGACATTTTAACATATAGACTAAGAAGGGTAGCCTAGGTTAGACTAAGGTAGAGTAGGTTAAGGATAGGATAAGTAAGTGTTAGGCCTAAGGTAAGTTAGGGTAAGCTAAACTTAGGATATGGTAGAGTCTAGACTAAGTTAGACTAAGGCAAGGTAGGATAGGTAAGATCGGATAAGATAATTATATTAATGACAAACAATGATAAAAAAGTAGATCAATGGGACTTGTTATCACACAAATTGTAGTTTGGACAAAGCCCAACCCAAACCACAAAGGTGCGACAACTATGGGAATATTTATCCACTGTCACCTTAGATAAACACTCTCCTCAATTTAGTGATGATGAGATCACCGCAAGGGGGGAATCTCGAGTGACCCTAGGGGTATTGAGATGGAAAGTGAAAGGATATGAGAGGTGTCCCTATAGGTCAAGGTCAAGTGTGGAGATGAAGCTTGGGAAAGAGTCTCGTGAGAAGGCATTTGGTTTCCAAAGATGATGTACCCGCGAAACAATGTTAGCCCTACCCAGAACAAGACAATATATAGTGATAGATGTCTCAAAAGCAAGGGGGGATTCAACAAGTGACCTTGCTGTCCCAAATTGCAGTAGTATGGGAATATATATATCAACAATGAACAATAATAATAGCTGCAAATTTAACCATCCAAAATCAAATACAAGATGTTAGAAACAAAGCTAGCAATGGCTAGTCAAACTTCCAATGATTAAAGCAAGACTTTGATTGTGATTAGGGGGCTATTATATAGTGTTATCAGAAAGTTTTGTAACAGTCTAATGGCTGTAGCAATCAATTGGTACAACAAATTATTTTAACCACCAAAATCAACAAATAATCCACCCAAAAGATAGCTAATGACTAGTAGATTAATTATCGCAGCTTGCAAGTGAATTTTAGTGGTAGAATAGTGAGTAAACAATGAGATTTAGATGAGTTTGTTGTTGCTCTATTGGCTGTAGCATAAATTTATAACAACAATAAGAATTACTTGGCCAATCAAGATGCCCCTAGGGCACATGAAAGCCTATATCATGTAGAAATAGATCCAACTTAAACAATTGCAAAATCTCAAAAATTCACGTATACCAATGCATGAATATACAATCTCTAATGCAAGTAGATTAGTGCTTTATCAATTGGGTTAATGGAGTCTCTTGTGTATGAGCTAGGGTTTGTTACTTCTCTAGGGGTGTAAGCCTTTTTACTCAGAGCAAACAAAACCTATCAAGGTAAATCTACAAGGGCATAAGCCCTCTTACTCCTTGTAGCAACCTTTGCAAAATAGCTCTTTAAATGACAAACAAATATAGATCTTGGTGGAGGGTATATGCCTTTATACTCTTCCAAAGATCAAACAAATTAACCTTGAATCAAGAAGAAACAACACAATATGTAGAAAATTCCTTACCAATTTCAAGAGATAACATGAAAAACCCTTCTTTACCAATAATATTCTATCACAATTGCAAAGAGACAAACATCAAGAGATAGCCTTAGCCTTCCTTCCAATAGACAAGTAAATAACATCCACAAGCATCAAGCGAGAGATAGAGTGATTTTCCCGAGTGATTTTCCCAAGTAGGGCGAAAATTTCACCCAATAAAGTATGTAAATCTCAAGCACATGATGATAAAATGACATTGAGGTGACCTCTGTTTATATGAGGTCACCTAAAACCAATTTGTCCACTTTTTAAAATGTCAACGACAAATTAGAGAGGCCAACCTCCTCTATTTTCCCTTTACAACTTAAAATTACAAAACAAAAAGTAATTCCTCTTTTAGGGGTGACGTCATGCCCTAAAGGGTGACATTATGCCTCCAAGATAGATGTTGAGCCTCTTGATGAAGATCGTTGGGCCTCCAAAGGCCATGTGTCTTGCCACCAAGTGCTCTAATGCATGCCATGTGTCTCTCTCTCCATAAAACCATGTCACATCACCATCAACCATGAGAACCCCATAAAAAACCCTAGCTTCCATGTGACGTCTATGGCATAAAATGTGACACTTTAGGCCTTCAAAGGCCAAAGTTGAAGTGCAAGGGGCTAGCATGTGATCATCTCATGGTGCCCAAGTGCCTCCAAAGGCAATGTTCATCCTCACAAGTGTCCAATGAGTGGGGGCGCATCATCCAACTTGTGGGCTTCATGCCCCTATGAAGATCCAAGCAACCTTGTGCCTCCATGAACAAGCTTTCACCTGGCAAGGCCCTAAAAATAAAAAACAAGTATGCCCTCCAAGGGTCCACAAGTCACAAGTATCATCCCAAGTAATCCATATTTAATAAAAGAACCACCCAAACATGTGCAACAAATCCCCCTTTTCAAAATAAACAAATGCTCAAAGACCTTATACAACTTGCCAAATTTAAGTATGGGAGGGTTGTCATGGTGCCCTATTGGGTAGATCATTCCCCAAGCCAAGGAGTGTTTCCTAGGAGGACCCTCTCTAAGTCATGTAAAAGAGGATGAGGTGGATGTGGGTGTAACTTTTGGGCATGGGCATGGGGTCATGTAACTTTTTAGGTTTACTATTTAAAACAATGACTTTTCCCTTCATTTGTGCATCACATGATTGTGATAGGTCGATTTGGTTCGACTAAACTGATTTGGATCGGTTTAGTATTGAATCGGTCGAGTTGGTGTACAACTTGGCTTGTTCGGTACCAAACCAATCCTCCAAATTGTTTTGAAGACTGATTCGGTCCGATGGGGGATTAACTTAGTCAACTTGATCTAGTTTGAGTTTGAGTTTATCGAGTTTTAAAACATTGAGGTAAAGTAGGTAGAGAAGGGTAGGCTTAGGATAAAATATGCTAATTTGTGATAGGGTTAAGAAGGAGGGGGAGGGGGCAACAAAGGAGGTGGAAGGGGGGTTGAGGAGAAGGGGGGCATTAGAGGGGGTTGGATGGGGATTGAGGGGAGTGGTGGTGGAGGTTGTGTAGGGGAGAAATCATGGAGGTTAGGGTGTGATGGCGGGGAGAGTTGTCATAGGTGGGGTGGTAGGTAGGGGGGTCAAGGGGCATGATAATGAGGGAGGTGGGGTGGAAGGGGTGTGACGACATGGAAGGGGAGGGTCGTGTGAGTGAGGATAATGGGATGGTATGAGGGACAAGGGGCACAATTGTGGGCAAAGGTGGGATGGAAGGGGAGGGTCGTGGGAGTGAGGGATAATGGGATGGTAGGAGGGACAAGGGGCACAACTGTGGGCAAAGGTGGGATGGAAGGGGGGGTTGAGGGTTGCAACTTGGGNTGACCGGGGCAACAATGTGGTGGTAGGGGGGCGATGGGGTGGTAGGGGGTTCAATGGGCATGGATCGAGGTGGAAGTGGGGTGAAAGGGGGCCTAAGGTGCACAAACAAGGTAAGAGTGGGGTTTAAGGGGGGTCAAGGTGCATGGATTGGGGTGGAAGTGGGATCAACGGGCATGGCTCGGGGTTGCAATGGGATGGAAGGTTGTGACAGACACAATGATTGGGGGGGACTACAATGTGAGTTCCAAATTAATAATGCATATACAACAAAAGAAACATCGTATCATTGCCTAGTTTTGTCATACTTTTGTAACTGATACATGATTGTTATACTAATGAAGCCACACCAATGAAAAATAATGTGGTTTTCCTTTATCTCATCCATAATATATACACTGCAGTGGGGAAAATACTTAGTAGTAGGTCAAACACATAACCCAATGAATAACCATGCCATATGTAAATACATCTTCTTCAGTAATGATTATGCTTTGCTGGTTCACTTTGAGGATTTTCTCTCTAGGAATTAATTTTGGCATAACCATTAGAATTCTTGTTTACCCAATCTCTCGCATACTCATCTCGATAGCTTTTTGTGGGAGCAAGCAAGAATATCAATTTTTTAATAGATGGGACAACCAAGTCGATAATACTCTTAGCTATTTGACGAACCTAGATTTGTTAGGTCTTCTAAACATATCTTTTCATACACCAATGGATGAGCTCCATGCAATTAAAATTTTTAGGAATTGTCATAACCAAAAAGAGCCTTGGGGTACACAATCACTATATTCTATTTGTTGCTTTAGAGAGATTAAAGAATTCATAATACTATTGAAGGAATTGGTGCCCTTGAGTGGGTGAAGCCCATATTTTGAATATCCCCTACATGTATATTGGACTATGGCCTAGGTGCCATGAAAAGAGTTTCAAGTTCAAGAAAGGCTAGGCATAGGTTGATGAGAGCTTAGCAAAGGTGGCGAAAGAGGTTCTTAAGCATGAACATAGTTCTAATGGTAATGTAATGGTGCATATAATGCTATAGTGAAAGGTGGTTAAGGATCACATTTCTTGAGTCTTTTATCCCATTGATGACAAGAGCACCTTAATACTTCAAATAGTCACTCTAAAAATCAATGCACATTAGGTGGGGATGGTCACCCATGGCATCACAATTAATGCATAATCCAACCTTGATTTCATCTATTATATGATGTGGGTCTCACTAGCCACATGACATACATTGATTGATGGTCATTTTACCACATGTCGTGTTGTGATTGTTTCTTGCATCAACACATGTCATTTCCTGATTCTCCCTTGGCACCAAGGGGTATATGATTGTTAACTTCCTCAACACGCAAAAGATTTCTAAGAACATGCTCAACAAACTATTAGATGTTGAGGTACCTCCCTTTTTGGCAATGAACTTTTATGAAACCCAACTAGCCTTTTTGACTCGATAGAGCTGAACCGATCATTCATTATTTTTATCATTCATTCTTTAATCATATTAGTGTTGCTTATGTACCTTCCATGTGGTATGGCCTTGCTCACACATGTGGAAAACTACCATTGGTCCCCCATCTAATTATATGGATTACTAATGTTAGTCAAGGTATGTGCATGTTGGGCTATTAGGGCATCAAAGAGATCTAGTACACTGGATTAGCATGATTCTAGTTGCCCTGATCCAATGACTAGATCATCAGGAAAACACTTAATAGTAATTTGCTTTTAGGACCTGTTACTAATTACCCTTGGACTTAAACTACAAAGTCCTAAAGCGGTGCGAGCTTAATGATAACTCAAGAGGGTTACCACTCTCACCTAATTAACTCCTCTTCTCTCTTAAGGCTGACTCTCCTCTGGCACAAAGGGGGTGTCCCTACGATTAGGATTGCTAAAGTTATGCAAATAAGGCTCAATGTGATGTGAAGAGTTACTTTGGCAAAACAAAACATTATTTGATTGATCAGGTTCATTTTATGAGTGGTTGGAGGTGTATAACTAGTTCTTATGACTAACTTGGGCATATGGAGTCCAGAGTGACTGAGAGGGCTGGAAAATAGATGGATATGGATTAGTAAAGGTGCTGTTATAAACATGCATAATTTACCTATAGCTGCTAACACAATTTCTAGAAATTAATAAGATTGTAGGCCCTTCTAAAGCTGCAGTATTCATGAACATGCCAAAACAATTAGATGCGATCCTATTCCAAGATTCAATACATTAAACACCATTACATAAATGCACCAATCAGAAAATAGGAACAATAACAAAAGTAAGCAAGTAGCACCTCGTTTTAGCCGCCTCCTTCAATGAAAAATCTGTCACGTTGAAGCCCTAACTACAACAGAATTTAGATGTGATTTCCAGCATATCAAATCAGCAAAGAAAGGATGGTATGAACAACCACGCATGATAGACAACCATTGAATTTCTTATAACCTTCATAAGAATAATAGAACAAGCCAAACACAAGGGTGTTTCTCAAATTCACCAACAACCATTACAATAAGAGGGGATTCACTTGTATACAATTGAAGCACAAACCCTTATCCAATAGAAAAATAATATCCATAAACTAGATCCTAGAGCTCTCATAGGGAGGCATAAACACCAACATTCTCCAACTAACATTTGCCAAGTCAAAACCCTAGAGCAGTAAAATAACCAAAATAAATATGGATAAGATAGTGGAGATGCCACTTGTCCTCATCGAAAAAGAGTTTTCCCTCCAAAAGTATCCCATATTACTCCACATATGAGAGCACTCCATCACCATAGAGGTAGATCATCAATGCAACATGATAAACACCTAGGAGAATACGTCAATGCAACAACCTTTTCATCAACATGTGCCATAAATAATATAATATTGGAGTGCTCCTCTAGGATAATGAACAAATCATTATAAACTAACCAGAAAATGCCCAAAATAGGAAATAGATGAAAGGGCATTTCCTCCAAGAAAATAAAAACTTGCCCCTGTAGGAGATCTCATAGGATCGTGTGCAAATAGATCAATACAATTGTTATAACCACCTCTACAAGTAGAGTGACCTCAAAGAATGTGTGTATGACATGGTGGCTTGTCCCCCTAAAATAAGCATAGGATCATCAATAGAATGTACCATGAGCTAAAACCATCAACCAAAACCATCAACTCCCCTCAAATCTATGGGAAAAAAGATAAAGGTGCTCTAGCCAAGTGTGAAAGGTGGTTTGGGTCTATCCATAAATGTGCCACTAACCATGATAGAGAGAGGGAGCTATCCCATGATCCAAAGAGTCAACCATCCCCATAAGTCAAAGTCATGCTTCAAATATACATACCAACTAAGGTGCTCCTCCATCTAGTCAACATGTGCAAGCCATATAGTCATTGGGAGGTTGAATCATCATCAAAACGTGTGCATGAAGGTAGCACTCCACTAAAATGTCATGTTCCAAGATGAATAAGCCAATAGTAAAGGTAATGGACACAATTTAGATGAATTTCCAAAGAAATGTGCCCGATGGAGCAATAATAACATATGAAACAATGTGCAACTAGGAAACCTTCCTCCAAACATATTAGCACCCACCAAAGTGATCAACAACTAGACTTCCACAAGGGAAGTGTCCAAAAGAGTGTGTGCACAAGCAAAATGCCTCTTAATAAGCCATGAGGCTCCATCAAACAACCTCGAATTTGTGCAATTGCATAATATTAATCACTCAAATTTTTGCAATCATATAACAAGAGATGGCTTAGAAACCATCAAACTCCATGGGCAACCTGCCTAGGTAGGGTCTTCAACCTAGGAAAAACTCCTTATGATAGGTTACATGACCATCATCCTATTGTCCTATTAGGTTATCCAATTGAATCCTTTTGATTTTGAAGTGTCCCATCGAGAGTTTCCTTGATGATTTGGATTTCCCAACAAAGCCTATATGTGGCACCATCTAATTGGTACATGTAACTCCTTGTGATTGGTCCACTTGTTCATCTAGCTGACAAACCTTGCTAACCTTTTAATGCCTTGTGGACTATGCTATTTCAAGTAGAGTGTGGACATGGTGTGATTTCATTGGTCCATGAGGATTGTCCCCTTAATAGTTGGGATGTTTGGCTATCAAGGTAGATTCCTTGAGATGCTTTAATAGGGATGACCCACTCGATTCACCTAATAGTGGGGCCAATACTTTCATTTTTTATGGAATGCAACATCAGGTTATTTCAAGTGGGAGTATGGGAAGGAATATAGTACATATAATGAGATGCATATGTTAGCATGATGCTTATAGATCCAAAGGTGAATAGTAAATCTTAAACCAACTTAAAGCCCAATTATAGTATAAGACCTAGGTCAAGACCCATTGTTCAACACTTAAAAGCAATTGGGAAGCGTTGTAAATTACATTTGAATATGCAGAAGTTATATGACATTGTAAAATTAAAACATGAACTATTGAACATCATTGATATTAATCAACCCTACTATATCTTGTGAGTAGATATCAACAAGACATGAATGACCTTCAATGACCTTCCTAGAAAATTCAGAGGGCTACCCAAAAAATGGGGCAACACCTTCATAATATCTTTTTGTAGTCCATTCTTAGGATTTTTTTGGTTGATATTGGCATGGTCAACCATCATAGTCTTACCACCTTCCACCTATGTATTCCACATGTCATCTCTAATGACAACAAATGCATTATCCCATGTGCATTATGCACATAGTTAGGGTTATATTCTTACAGATCTTATGTGCATTTCAAGCTCACAAACTTGTATTATATATTCCACTGATGCATTATAAATTTGTCTATATTCTAAGTATTACTCATTAATCGAAGTAGATTGAAGATGCATTTATATAAACGTAGTAAATTGGGTTTCCTCTCTCTCTCTCTCTCTCTCATTTACACGTGCAAATTTGTTTATATTCTAAGTATTACTCATTAATCGAAGTAGATTGAAGATGCATTTATATAGACATAGTAAATTGGGTTTCCTCTCTCTCTCTCTCTCTCTCTCTCTCATTTACACGTGCTTCAATTGTGCTTTGTTTTTGCACGAGTCTGTACCCATTTCTACATGTTGGTACCATATCCTTATGTAGCAAAGATTGGTGGCAGGTCCAAAACTTGCCCTTTACTAGTGATGAGCCACCCGGGGAAGAAGTAATTACAACAATACTCATTATAGTCAAGATAACTAAGTATTTATAAATCAACATATCTCTTTTTCAACTAATCATATTTCTCATACACTGACGATG
Organism: Picea engelmannii; assembly: GCA_009831015.1. Taxonomy (NCBI): domain Eukaryota; kingdom Viridiplantae; phylum Streptophyta; class Pinopsida; order Pinales; family Pinaceae; genus Picea; species Picea engelmannii. The sequence goes on from ML780929.1 coordinate 342,227, forward strand.
GATTGAGAACGAACAATTTGAAACACTGTTGATATTGTAAAAAATGCAATATGCAAAAAAACACAATAAAAACAGGTTTGTTTCTTTTTTTGTAGATGTTGGTCTATTTGACAATGGGCCACCTGCAATCAAGCTAAATGAGTTGGATGTTCACGTTGGCCATGTGAAACCTCTTTGTGTACTTCATCTTTTAACACTAATCACATTTTTACTAGCTAAAGGATCATTGAACATCAGGGTATCTATGAGTTGGAGAGGGAAATCCAACAATTTTGTCCATCTAAGGAAGTGTCATGTCAAAAAAATTTGAGCTAGCAAAGCATTGGGAAAATCTACCCTTTTGACAACTAATAGCAGAAAAATCACATTATGTGAATGTTCCTTTATTGTCAGCACCAAGCTAGCCATAATATGTTGTTCCCTAGCCACCAATTCCTCCAAATAGTGATTAGTGCATAATCTACTAGTAAGTTTATTTTTATTTTCCTTACCATTATTACGTTTTTTTTTCGCCTAAAAAATTGGAAATTTTATTATAAGAGATAAAATTACATTCTTTAGATGTCATTATAACATTCAATCATTTTAGTGCAAAATTGAGACAAACATATTTTTCTCAATTGTTCAGAGAATCTTCCAAATATGTCACATTCTATCAAGTCAAAAAAACTCTTTTCTTCCTACCAATACAACGAAAATGCTAAACCATATACTAATCTATCCTCTAATATACATCTAGTTCTTTTTACATATTTCCTTCATATTCCAAAATTGATTTATGAAGTTCATATAAGAAAATATCCAAAATACATCATATTCCCTACATAATATGCTCCAAAGTTCCATCCTCAAGATAGTAATTGAAGTTCATTATTTAGTTAAATGGTCTTAGATCATGTTCAGTCATGATCCCTTCTTGTAGATGTCGCAAGTTCCTAGTTCCCAAGTCCATCAATAGCCCTGCTTTTGACAAGGTATCAACCAAATCATTCATTTCTCTGTACACATGCAAGAATGAATCTTCATTAATTTCTTCTTTTAAATAGAAAATATCCTCATAATAGATCTCAGGTTCAAATTATCCATTGCATATGTCCCATTTATCAAATTGATAACCACCACCGAGTCTCTCATAATTTGAATTTTTTGTATACCATTCTCCACAACCTACTTAAAAATCAGTTTCAGTGCCATTAATTCTTCTTTATTATTAGTGCTCCTGCCAAGTCTTGCCTTAAATTTTTTATGATGATATTTTTTGATATTTAGAATTCCCCTAGCCCCTCCTATTGCAAGGTCCCCTTGAATAACACCATCAAAGTATGCCCATGATCACGATTTATCAATTTCTTTAACCATCACCACCCTAGGAGGTTTAGTGTCCTTTCATCTTTTTAAAATTTTTGATGACAACTAAACTTTGTGAGGCACAAAATTGAGGTGGGGGCATCTACCTTCAAACAATTCTGATTTTCTAGCTAACCATATTCCCCAAGCAACCACCAAGGGTAAGGTTTTGTGATAGAGTTCCCACACCATTGAGCCAAACATTCGTCCATAGTCTGTCATTCCCAAACATGTCTAAGACCTATCAAGGCCTAAAATTCTTTCCATACAACACCAACATAACTACATAAATTAACATATGTGACAAGTTTTCATCACATACCTGAAAAATAGGGCATTTGTCAAGACCATTCTAGCTCCTTTGCATATAGTCCTAGGTTGGAACTTTGTTTTTTAGCACAAACTACATAAGTATTATGGATTTTAAGGGACACTTGAATTCCCAAACTAGTTTGAACCACCATGCGTGATCATCAAAACCTTCTTCCTCCCTAAGTGCAATATAGCCCAATTTTGGAGAATATTTGCCTCTCACGGGGTTTCTTAACCATACCAATACATCCTCTTCTTCCTTAATCTTGACATGAGTTTCTTTGAGTGTTGATCTATAAGTTTCCCCAATCCTTCCCTCCTCACCCACAAAACCCATAGTTCCAGCTGGAAACCAATCCTGGCTATATATAGATGTGTTAATGTGATCTAATACTTCAAATAAGAAGGAGCCTCTTTTTCTTAGTACACCAACTATGTTCCTAGGCAGACACTAATTCTCACCACAACCCACCCAAGGATCTTCTCCAAGTATCACTTTGTTTCCATGCCCCACCTTCCAAACTATCCATTTCCCAATTAGTGTAAAGGGTAATACCACATCCTTCAAAATCATAGAAGAATTATTATATGATTTAGTTGGGGTTCTTACCCAATCCTCCACATATAGATGTTCTATATACTTCTGAGTCAGCAACCTACTCCAAAGTCCTTGCCCACGTTTTAATTCTCCATACACACTTATCCACCAATGCTCTTTCAAAACAATGAACATCCCTGATACCCATTCCCCTAGTTCTTTAGAACAACAATTTTCTTCCATGACACCCAAAGAAAGTTCTTTTTTCACATTGCCCTGAACCCACAAAAATTTAAAACTAAGTTTTCTAACTTGTTCTAACACACATTCAGGTATAAAGGACATAGATACCCAGTGCATAGGTATTTCTTCCATCATAGATTTCATCAACACCAATCTACCTTCCCTCGAAAACCATCTATTACACCATAAGGATAATCTCTTTTCAACCTTCAATATCATCCACCCTCAATCTTTCTCTATATAGTCATTAGGTTTTAGATCAAACCCTAAATATTTGACTCTAGTTTACGATTTGACCTGATTACGAGGAAATAGTTGTGAGAACATAACTTGATCTTATTTACAAACTACCGAAAAGGATATGATTGATTTTCCAACATTTACCATCATACCTGTGGCTATACAACACATATCCATAATCTCCTTGAGCTTGAGAACATCCTTTCTTGTGCCATCATAGAAGAGAAGAATGCCATCCACAAACAACAAGTGAGATAAATATAAAATCATGTTCATACTTATTCCTTTGAAGGTCTCATCATTCTTTGCCTCCAATAATGCTCTGCACAATCCTTTAACCACCAACATAAATAGTAAGGGCGATAAAGGATATCCTTGCATTAAGCTTCTCCTAGGTCTAAATAATTCAGAATCACATCCATTGATCAAAATAGAAAAAATACACAAAGGTGATGCAATTCGTTACCCAGTTAACAAATCTAAGATTGCACCACAAGTGGATTAGCATCAACCTCAAGTAGAGTCAACTAACTCTTTCATAGGATTTGGAGAGGTCAACTTTGATAACCATATCAGGCATCCTTTTTACTTTTAATAGAGTGAAAAGATTCTTGAACTACTCCAACTACTTTGTCGATTTGCATCCTTGCCAAAAAAGTGAATTGTTCCTCTGAAATATTCTTGAACAAAAGTGACTTGAACTTCTTAGCAATGATCTTTGATATAATTTTGTAAATTCAATTGATGGGTGTTCTATATGCACTAAATCCCTCAATTAAATTGTCAACCTGGGGTAAGTAAACTTAGAGTTGTAGCACTGTATGTGCCAAGGCAAAAAAGCTAGAGGAAGTATTGTCTAACTAAGGAGATGGTCTAAGGGTTATTCTACTTAAGCAAAGACTATTAATTAGCAAACCCTATGAAAGAACTTTGAACTATTTACCATAAGCAACCTTAAACAATGGATCGATGCATTATTCCTAAAGAATCAAATCAAACCCTACTTTGAACAAGTTAACCTATTCAATCTAATGAGCAACATCGAGTAAATTACTTTGATCTTTATCTTTAAGCAAATAAGAATTCAAACAACTAACCTATCAAAACTTATGCAACAAGTAAACTCATCAAAACTTATTCATCAAGTAAACTTATAAAAACTATTCAACAAGTAAACTCTATTCTTAAAACAAAACTCATAATCATTTCTAATTTACAAAGGGAAATCTTAATCTACCTAATCAAAAGCATCATGATAGTATTCAAAAATTAATAAAAAAACTATTCTTAATCTACAATAACAAGAAACTCAAAGATGATGATTATGTCTTCGGTGCCTAATAACATCACGATGGCATCTAACGATTAGGGATAGCTCAAGAGGAATGAATTCAATATTGATTTCTATGCAGAAATGAAAAGTATGAATTAAGCAATCTAACGAAATATTAGCCATCATAGAAGAAACATTAACTATCCTGAAATTCCATGTGATCTCTCAATTTCATACATCAATCATCGATGATAAGAAAACACTATTATACTTAATTCAAATGCACTCTTATGTTAACTCAAGTAAATTCACAAGGCTATAGACTTATGATTAAAAACTTAATTCAAATTCAAACTTCTAATTAAAATCACAACCTAAATCTAAAACTGAGATTTCATAAGTTAAACTAAGCTAATCCTATTATTAAAAACTCAGATTGCAAACTAGAATGCTTGTAAAAACATAATCCCAAAACAATATCTAAAACTGGAATTTCATAATTAAGCTGGACTTAATCCTATCTCAAATTTCAAATTAACATGCTTGTAAGAACATAATCCAAATTTTACTTCTATCTTAGCATACTACAACGAGATTGATAAGCAAAATAGATCCAGGAAAGCATAACTAAAATTGAGAATTAAATAAACTAATAAAACTTGTAATTATGAATCCATCGAAACTTGCAAAAGAAACTCTGTACTCTGTGTTAAACTAATACTTTGTTCTAAGGACTACTCTGTTTCAACCTGCAGAAATCAATTTAACTTCTAACATGCCATCTATGTTAGTAGTTTGCAAGCCATTCACTAAGAAATAAAAGACATAACATAATAAACAACTATCTCCTACAAGCAACCTGCAAAAAGGGAAATTAAACAATTAAATGATGAACAACAAACACAACATTTAAAATGACAAAACACATACAACAAGGAAATGAAGTAAAGTATAACTACACAACTCAAATATGCAATCTATCTATCTATGTATTCACCTAGACCACTAGTGCCCCCCCCCAGCAGGTCGTGGCTACTCCTCAACAACAAATCACAAGCTTAATCAACATGGTTCTGTCATTAAATTAAAAAAAAGCGTAGTCTTAACACAAGTTTTTTGAGATGTCTCAATTACACAGAGAAATGTATTCTAACAATTCATGTTCTTTGTCTGGCCACTACTAGTGGTATTTATAATGATTACAATTCGAGAGGTCGACTACTGGAAGGGTCGACCTCCTCTAAAAATGGTAAATTCCATTAAATGCGCTCTAATAGCCTTTGGCATATAGAAATTGAACGAGCCACTCAACGATGAGCATAACTGCTTAATCCGAGATGTCAAGAGCCCAATAGCTGGAGGCCATGAGGGGAAACAAAACCCAGGTTGTCAATTCTCCCAACATAGGCCGCCAATGCAACAACCGCCAACTCGCCTACGCTCCTAGTGCTGGATGCAGTGACAGATGCAATGCCGGATGAAGTACCAGATCGAGTGCTGGATGGAGTGCCGAACGAGCTACCAGATGGAAAATTGCATTGCGAATTCGCCTTGTGACACACAGATCGCGCATTAGATCCTTATAATCATCAAATCAAATCGAATTTAACTCAAAACCATTGTAAAACATCAATTTCACATACCTATTGTAGATCCACGATGAATTGATACAAAATCCTTTGAAAACTTCTTCAAAATGGTTAACAACACATATAATATTGGTACAAAAAGGATTCAATCATCATCACAAAACAACCAAAACACGAGCCCATCATTATCCCCACGCCTAAGGATTTGCAGGTCCCACTGCAAACAAAAATGAATTACCCAATATGACTAGACTTGCTGAGAAGGGGATGGAATAGATTTAGAAGCTTCTTGCCTTGAAGACTTTGTCTTGGCCCTCTTGCAGTGTTTCAATTGTGCACGGAAGCTACGATTTTCATTGGTCATTTGATCAACCAATCATTGGAGGGAATTCACCTTTGCTTGTAATACTGCATTGTCATGGTGGAGATGCCTATCCATGGTCTTCCTCTCTTCCAAATGTTGTAGCAACTGAACATTTTCTTGTTGTAATTTTTCAATGACTAGAGTATGATTAGATATCTCAGAGGAGGTCTTGGATCCCTTGAAGGATGTAGAGAGTCTATTAGCTTTGGGATCTGGTGTAGGTATCTATGAGGCATGAGTAACATAGGGTTTATGAGGGGGAATGGGTTCAGATTTTACTTCTCTATCAGGCTCCAACTCTTCTACAAAAACTTCCCTAAGTATTTTATAGGGGCTTTCGAGATCGAAAGATACTTGGATAGGGTCTGAAGTTCTTGGGGGTTTTTCATAAGGATTTCCTCTTGCATTTCAGGCACTTTTTTGAAAATATCCACCTTTGAACTGATTGGCTCCTCTTCTATTTGTAGAGACTAGAGGGAAATCTTGTTGAATTTCCTCTTGTAACTTCTTGGGTGCAGGATCAATAGATGTTGAGGGCATTGGAGAATTATCAATAGGATTTTTAGTCTTCTTTCCCAATGAGTTTGCAGGGGTATCAACAAGTTTCTTGGTCTTTTGTTCCGGTAGAGGGATAGCTTGAGTAGGAGGGTTTGAAGTCTTTGGAGAATGGGGATTGGATGGAGTAACAATCCATCGATCAAGTGATTTTTTCTGGTCTTGATTGTGAGATGGGGGTTTGAAAATTGATAAATGAATTCATCCCATGTCTTCCCTTTTTTTGCCAACTCAACTATGACAGGCAATTTGACGAGGCCGCGGTGGAATAGGCTGTTATGAGGATTCACCACATTTTTTCGTACTTGGGAAGACATCTTCTCAAGACTTTTCAAGAAGTAAAAAGGAAAATTCAATGGCTTGTTGAATTGGAAATGAGCTAATAGTCGAAAATGACAAGCTTTAGAAACAAAGTATCTACCTTCACAAGTGATAATTCTGGTGATAACAATCAGGGGGTTAATTATCTCATCTTTAATCCACTCTTTGGAGTATCCCTTAGCTCCAAAAACATTTTGAAACTCAGGCTTGAAGACTCTGTTGTAGTTTGGCCGTGGAAACTGGTGGTGTTTCCGGTACCTGCTCCTAGCAGACCTGTTAAGAGGGCGAGCGAAATTGGGTAGAGGATGAGCACAATACAATGATCATGCATGAATGAAATAACAATTTGGAGCTAACCCTTCGATTTTGAATGCACTCAAGGTGGAAACGGTGGAATTCGTTGATGAATTCATCACACACGAGTTGCCATGTGTGAGTATGACTGCGCTGATTTTAAATTCGAAGGGTATATTTTGGAGGAAATCGTAATGATGAGAGAATTAGATCAATGTCCAAGTCTTCAACTTGAACATTTGATCATAAAAATGTATCTAAAGATTGTATCATGTAACTGTCAAATGCCATTTAATCTATCTCATCATACAACTGAACAATCAAATTAATTCAAATGATTCCTGGTTACCTGAAATCGTGGTCATTTACTGTGTGTGTGCACCTCATCCGATCCTTAATATGGCGCGTCATCCAGTCATCCATATGACACTCCATATGGTACTCTTGTGCAAAATGGATTTTTTTCATCCTGTAATGGATGTTTTATCCATAACACTCAATCTTAAACACTTTTGACAGTCATAGTGAACAGGAGCAGAGACAGGATAAGAGTGTTCCACTGTTACTTCGTGCTCACACATTGTAACAATCTATTCCTCTATCTCAAGGCATGTAATCACAAGTCTGTAATGAACATTCTGTAAAGAAAAACCAGTTAAGTGGTTTGACGAAGAAATATACAACAAGTTTATAACACACAGTGAGTTTAGCATTTCGATAAAAAAATAACTGCTAATATAATAGCCCATATCATGAAAACAATATACATAAATTTTTAGAAAGATTCTACTTCTTCTTCTCATGGATTATAGATAGGTAGTGTTATCATTTGTCATCTCATGAAACCCCTCCCCCACTCCTAAGTATTGTGACACCTCACAATAAAAAATATAGGAAACCAACCAATTCTCCCAATAGCCAAAGATTTACAACTTTTTAAGTGAAGAGATAAATTTCACATATCGGTCTGACGAGACAGTTATAATATGGCCCCACCTATAGGATAGAACATCCTACATATAGTTAAGAAGAGGTAGGCGAGAGAGGTTTAAGATAGTCTCAAAGTTAGTTCCCAATGGCAGATTTATGGAGTTCATTAACCTTAGCTTAACCATACATACTTCTTATCAACTTTGTCTACAAGTAATGCCATACATCAGGACAAGTTTTAAGATTTAGGAATTTCTTCTTATTATTTTTTTGTCAGGTTATCATCCTCGCTTGGTAGAATGCCCCGCTGACAACAAGCATGTTCAGTACTTTGACGGGTTTACCTAGTCATACCACAGGCAGGTACCCGCTGCTAGCAGACCTGTTCAGTATCCTGACGGGTTAGCCTCTTACACCCTGAAAGACTGGCCCTTCATCCTTTAAGATTTTAATATAAGATTGCTTTGTGCAAGAAGATTGGGGGACAACTCTGAAAAAAACTTTGCTTTTTTAAATTGGGATGGTATTTATGTTAGAGGATGACTTTCCTTTATGTATTCCTTATAGATTGTCTTGATGTAAGGGGCACTTAAGCAAACGTAGCCTATCTAAATATATGATATAATCAAGCATTTTTAGTGTGTAGTGGATGGTACCATTGGGAAAGAACAGAAAGATATCTTTAGGCTCAACTCACTTTTTTTTTTTTAAAGTTATTGTGATGTTTCCATGGCTAACCACTAATTAGACCTCCTTGTTACTCTTTAATAAAGATACTTTACTCACTTACTCAAGGTTCTTGGGGAAACTGTACGAGTGACCTCTAAATTTGATGGTTACAATATCACTTCCTTGCATCCTCTAGTGGTGAAGGTTTAAGAGAAACTGCTATTAAAGACGCCTTGAGAAAAATAAGATGGAAATATTTGAAAAAATGTGGCTAATTACAACAAATCATTATTCAATTGATGCTTAGCAGACAATAAGGTTCAAATATAGCAATATTTTGAAGGAAAATACTTCCTTTATATCTCCTTGAAACTGTCTACTCCTGGTGAAATAAATACCTACAAAAATCTCTAGATTTGTCTATCAACATACTTCAAAATTATTTACATATGTACAGCCACAAATTCAAAAAAACATTCAAGAACAAGGGGTTACTTCCCCATATACTAAGGCCAATGCCTTGTTAGTTGACATGACCTGTAGAAAGTCGTTTTTGGAAATGGGTCTACGATAAAGTTTGAGTTGGTGTCCATTTACTACAAAGGAGACTTGTCCATCGTCAATTGTTTTGATTTTCACAGCCCCATTGTCATACACAGTGACTACCTCGTAAGGACCCAACCACCGAGTGGTAAGTTTTCCTTTGAAAGTTTTAAATCGGGAGTTAAACAACAAATCCCAATCACCAGGTTGGAAGTGTTTCTTCTTAATAAACTTATCATGCCACTTGATCCTCTGGTTTTGGACTAATATTGTTCATTGGATAACATCTTTCCTGATCTCATCCAACTCATTTAATTATAGGAATCGTTGTTTCTAAGCCTCATCTAAGTTTAATCCCAATTCTGCGACAATACGTAAGGTCCTTACTTGGAACTCTATTGGTAGAAGTACTTGTTTTCCATACACTAGCTCATAAGGGCTATGCCCAGTGGTGTTTCTCCAGGTGGTCCGATATTCCCACAAAGCCTCTGGAATCCTATCAACCAATCTCGATGATGCAATTGAACAGTCTTGGTTAAGATAGCTTCCAGAAATTTGTTTGTGGATTCTACCTGACCATTAGCTTGTGGGTGATATGGAGAAGACTTGTAGTGTTTGATTCCATATTTCTCTGTTAGTTCTCTCATCAGCTTGGAAGTGAATTGAGTGCATTGGTCTGTAAAAATTTCACGAGGAACACCAAAGCGGGTGAAGATGTCTTCATAAATGAATTCGACAATGGATTTTTCAATAGCCCTGAATAGGTCTTTTTCTTCTACCCACTTGGTGACATAGTCTGTACAAACCAAAATATAATTTTTCTTACGAGACATGGGTGAAATTGGTCCTACAAAGTTAAGGGCCCATTTCTCGAAAGGTTCTATCATAACTTGGGCATGCAAGGGAATTTTGTCGGCTAACATGGGTCTTCCTATCCTTTGACAACTATCACAACTCCTCACATACTTGACATCATCCTTAAAAATGCTAGGCCAATAGTAACCTGAATGTAACACCTTATATGTTGTACGTTTGTTAGAAAAATGGCCACCACATGGTCCATCATGATAAATTCATAGGATTTCTAGTATCTCATCTTCTCAGACACATCTACGAATAATCAAGTCTGGACTAGTACAAAAAAGTTCATGGCCAACCTAGGAGTAGTTGGCACTTTGCGTAATAATTCTACACTTTTCATGAGGTGACAAATGAGATGGTAACTTCCTAGTGGCCAAATAGTTTTCCATATATACAAACCATGGGATATTTATAGATAGGGAAAAAAGGTGCTCGTCTGGGAAACTATCATCAACGGGAATATCATCATCCTCATTTTTTATGCGTGAAATAAAATAAGCTACCAAATTCTCCTTTCCAGGTTGGTCAAGAACGATGATATTGAACTCTTGCAATAGCATGAGCCACCTAGTCACTCGACCATTAGTAATGGGTTTATTCACGAGAAATCTAATGGCAGAGTGATCTGTATGTACAAATACTTCATAAACTGTGGTGTAGTGGAAAAACTTATTGATAGCATGAACTACTGCCAAGAATTCCTTTTCGGTAACTGTATAGTTTATCTCGGCAGGGGACAAGTTCTTGCTCACAAAATAAATGGCATAGGACTGCTGGTCTTCTTTCTGCCCTAATACTCCTCCTATTGCAGTGTCAGAGGAATCAATGGATACGTGAAATGGGAGAGCCCAATTGCCCCCCTAAGAACTGGTGCCACAAACAACTTAGCTTTCACAGTTTCAAAGGCGACTTGACACTGCTCAGTCCAAAGAAAATCAACATCTTTTATTAACAATCCAAACATGGGTGCAACAATCTTTGTTAAATTTTCAATAAATCGTCGGTTGTATCTGGCATGTCCAAGAAATATTCTCACCTCTTTTTGAGTCTTGGGGGGTGGAAGTATTACGATGACCTCGATCTTATAAGGATCGACTTTAATCCCTTTAGATGAAACATGATGTCCTAGAACCACACCTTCAGTCAACAACATTTTACATTTGTCATGACTTAAGGATAGGTTCATTTCTTGGCATCTGATAAGGACTTTTCTAAATTATCTAAGGCTTCCTGGTAAGTATTTCCATATACTGGGAAGTCATTCATGTATACCTCCACACAATCATGAATAAGATCAGGAAATATCCCTAGTACTACTCGTTGAAATGTGGCAGGAGCATTACACAATCCAAATGTAAGACCCTATAGGTATAGGTGCCCCAAGGACAAGTGAAGGTAGTCTTGTCTTGATTCTCGGGTGCTACTAGAATTTGATTGTACCCGCTATATCCATCTAAAAAGGAGAAGTATTTCTTTCCTGACAGGGTATCCGATACTTGGTCAATGAAAGGAAGAGGAAAATAATCCTTCAAAGTGGCCTTGTTAAGCTCCCAGAAATCGACACAAATTCTCGATTTCCCGGTTACTTTCTTTGGAACCACTACAAGCGGGGATACCCATTTACTATCAGAGATGGGATAAATAAATCCGACATTTAATAACTTTTGGATATCCTCTTTTACTATATCCTTGAGTGTTGGGTTCATCCTTCTCTGGGGTTTCCTAACATGTGTTACTTCCCCCTGGGTATATATGTGATGAATGCATGTGTCAAGGTGTATACCCTTGATGTCAGTGTATTCCCAGGCGAATGCCCTTGATTGTTCTTTAAGGACATTTGCTAATTGCTTTTGTTGGTCTAGATCTAGTCCAGAATTTATATGTAGAAATTTTCCTGAACTAATCTTGTAGGGCATGGTATAAGATGTGGCAGACTCGTCTATCGCGAAGATAAAATATGTCGAAGACAAAATCGATGGGTCCAACTGTTCTTGAAATTATTTCCCAAACATGTACTCAAATTGGGGAAAAGATTGTGGAAAATCAATACACGTGATAGAAGAAATAAATTGGTTTAACACATTTTCCATTGTGTGCTCCTGAAGTGCCTAGGAATGATCACTTGGCAGCACAAGATCTTCCCAGTTCTCATTCTCGTATGGAAATTCAAGCCACCATATATTCTCCATGATAGGTTGAGCTGGTGGATATATGGTGAACTTTTGGATAGAGAGTCCATTTGAGATGGTCATTTCTCCCTCTCTACAACCAATGTGCCAATAAATGCATTGGTTGTAGCCAACCAAGGTCTTCCCAAAATAACGATATTCCCTTTGGTAGGATCCTTTGAGTGGATGACAAGAAAGTCTACTGGGTACTCCTATGAGGATAAAGTAACTATGATATCATCCAAAATTCCTTTAGGGATAATCTTTGCCTTATCTGTTAATTCCAAAATAGTTGGGGTAGGTCTAAGAAGAGGTTTTAGCTATAATTCCTCCAAGGTAGTAACAATCATAACATTGATGGCTGCCCCTAGGTCTATGAGAGTGTTTCCGATGGAAACCTCATTAATGGTTATGGTCACTACAGGGTTTCCTGGGTTCCCATATTTTGCGACCTTAGGTTGCTCTGATATGTACTCAGAAAGTTCTCCTATCAAATGTACTGTTGGAGGATCCTTTTGCTTCCTTCCTGGCTTCTTAATACACAATTATTTGACCACCTTACTGTATATTGGAATATCCTTAATGGCTTGAAGCAAGGAAATTTTGACACAAATATTCTTCAATTCATTCAAGATGTCAAATTCCGGTCGGGTGGTAGGTTTCTCGATTACTAATCTTTCTGGATAAGGAGGGGCCTTCGTAATTTGTGAAGGTTCATTTTGGGGAAGCTTGGGTTCTTGGTCCTTAGGAATGATAACATATTCCCACCTAGTGTCATCTGAGGGTTGTTTGGGGGTTTCCTCTTCTTCTTCTTCCTGGATGACTATTGAAGGATTCTGCCTGTCAAGAACTTTTCCTGACCTTAAGTGAATATCCTGCAATGGAACAGGAGAAATAACATATGTCGGGAAGGCCTGCATCTCAACATTGTGAAGAGGTTGAGTGGGATTATTATTGGGATTGGGAACTAGTTGTGATGGTATTAATGTCGGTCTTGGGGAGCTTTCATTCTGGTATTGTTGCGGTTCTTGTGGAATAGGAGGTAAAGGTGGTGGAACAAAAACTGGCAGAAGCTGCAGGATGTTCGGTGGAAACTAAGGGTAAGGATGGTTGGGCATAGGGACAGGTGGAGCTTGAGGGTTCCCTTGGTTATGCCCTCCTCTCCATCCTTGAAGCCAAGGATGGTGATATTGTGTAGACCAATTTTTCCAACTCGGTGAGTTCCACTGTTGTGGTTGTTGATAATAGGGTGGAACTTGAGGCTGTAGATCCGGGTATGTAGGCTGATTCCTAGGCTGCCATGGCCTCCTAGGTGCATAAGAGGACTCCCCAAGATCCCCAATTCTATATATGGCTAACAAAATAGGAAATGATGGGCACCTTTCAGTTGAGTGGTCCTCAGTGCAGAAGCCACAAAATGAAATATTATCTAATGGGAATTCCCTTAAGGAATGCTTCCTCCTGCATCTTGAGAAAAATATGCTCATTGATGCATTTTCCTCCTGTTTCTTTTTAATCTTTAGGGTGTCCAACTAGGAACCTATTGTGCTTAAGATATCTGTTTTAAAATTCTCTAAGAGGTTCCCTATATCTACCCTTGTGATACCACCTGAACTAACTGGTTTTAAGTTTCTACTATAAGGATCCCAGACATTCTTCCCTATTTTAGCTCTACTCCTCGAGTAATTCTTACACATTTCACAGATTTTGGCAAATGGTTTATGGGAGATATCACTTGATACCATAAGGTTAAGTATCTATAGGTATTCCTCTGAAATCCCCTTAAGGAAAAGATCCCTGAGTGCATCATCTGGAAGGTCATGGTACTTTGATTTCTGTGAGATATAAACAAACCGTTCCATATAATCCTCGATATTCTCGTCCTCTAACTGTTGGATTTTAAAAATATTATTACGAGAATCCTTGGACTTGCAGTAGTCTTGGTATTTCTTAAGAAATATATCTTTCATGGCTTCCCAAGACCTAATAATGGACTCTCCCAACCCCATGAACCATCTTAGTGCAGAGTCCTTGAGGGTGGCAGGAAAGAGTTTTAGTTTCTGGGCATATTGTAAGTAATTGTAGCTCCTACATAAGATGTCGAACTCAAATAGGAAGGTATTCGGGTCTTCACTGCTTTTACCGTAAAATGTGGGAAGTGTCGAGAGCAGAATTATTTTCATATTGACATTCTGTGTGGTGTCCAAAATTGGAAACCCGAAGGTGGTTTCAGTTTGGTTTCCAACTTCTTCTCCCTCCTCCTGTCTTACATTGTTGTGATCCTCCTGATCATCCATACTGGTTTGGTTTCCAAAAAGAGAGTACCTAAATGGTTTTATCCTTAAAGAGAACAAAGTATCCTAAGGTTCTTTTGTAAGAAAGGTATCCCTTTGATGGGAAGGTCTTCCTACTACTTGGATGTCTGGGACTCTACTTGAGCCGGTTGAGACTATTGGTGCCAAAGTTTTTGTTTCAACTTGGGAAACAATTATGTTGGTTGAAATACCAAACAAAGTATTCACCTGTTCAGGGTCTATGATGTCTACAAAGTTAGGGTCTCCTGGTGGTGAGAAAACAAAGTTTGTGTCGGTTGGTTCTACGGAAGGCTCGAGTGGTCTTGACTCTTGTCCCACTATCACTGATGCTTCAATTTTCTGTTCTATAGTGCTCCCTATTTTGGTTTCTTCCGAGACTGCTTTAGCTCTTTGGGTTGAGCTAGCCTCCACTTTTCGGTATTGGTCTGTAGATTTTATGAGTGGAGTGTTCCTTCCCCCCAAAAGGTTAGAAGGAACCTTGGTCAAAAATCTTGGTTTAGTTTTAATGTATATTCCCTTTGGGTCCCTAGGTTTGTTCATGAAATAAAATAAAAAGAAAAAATACCATTGGGTTTTGGGGAACCTGCTATAATAGATGCACAGGTTCTTACCTCTCGTCTTAAAGTTCCCCCACCACCAAACTAATGCTCAGGTTCATAAATGATCCATCTCCTAACTACTTCCTACCTTAAGACAACTCCCTGACAACGACGCCAAAAATGATGGGTGTTCTATATGCACTAAATCCCTCAATCAAATTGTCAACCTGGGGTAAGTAAACTTAGATTTGTAGCACTGTATGTGCCAAGGCAGAAAAGCTAGAGGAAGTATTGTCTAAGTAAGGAGATGGTCTATCTAAGGGTTATTCTACTTAAGCAAAGACTATTAATTAGCAAACCCTATGAAAGAAATTTGAACTATTTATCATAAGAAACCTTAAACAATGGATCGATGGATTATTCCTAAAGAAGCAAATCAAACCCTACTTTGAACAAGTTAACATATTCAATCTAATGAGCAACAACAAGTAAATTACTTTGATCTTTTATCTTTAAGCAAATAAGCATTCAAACAACTAACCTATCAAAACTTATGCAACAAGTAAACTCATCAAAACTTATTCATTAAGTAAACTTATCAAAACTATTCATCAAGTAAACTCTAGTCTTAAAACAAAACTCATAATCATTTCTAATTTACAAAGGGAAATCTTAATCTACCTAATCAAAAGCATCATGACAATATTCATAAATTAATCAAAAAACTATTCTTAATCTACAATAACAAGAAACTCAAAGATGATGATTATGTCTTCTGTGCCTAATAACATCATGATGGCATCCGACGATTATTGATAGCTCAAGAGGAATGAATTCAATATTGACTTCTATGGAGAAATGAAAAGTATGAATTAAGCAATCTAACGACAACTTAGCCATCATAGAAGAAACATTAACTATCCTGAAATTCCACGTGATCTCTCAATTTCATAAATCAATCATCGATGATAAGAAAACACTATTATACTTAATTCAAATGCACTCTTATGCTAACTCAAGTAAATTCACAAGGCTATAGACTTATGATAAAAAACTTAATTCAAATTCAAACTTCTAATTAAAATCACAACTTAAATCTAAAACTGAGATTTCATAAGTTAAACTAAGCTAATCCTATTATTAAAAACTCAGATTGCAAACTAGAATGCTTGTAAAAACATAATCCCAAAACAATATCTAAAACTGGAATTTCATAATTAAGTCGGACTTAATCCTATCTCAAATTTCAAACTAACATGCTTGTAAAAACATAATCCAAATTCTACTTCTATCTTAGCATATTACAACGAGATTGATAAGCAAAATAGATTCAGGAAAGCATAACTAAAACTGAGAATTAAATCAATTAATAAAACTTGTAATTATTAATCCATCAAAACTTGCAAAAGAAACTCTGTACTCTGTTCTAAGGACTACTCTGTTTCAACCTGCAGAAATCAATTTAACTTCTAACATGCCATCTATGTTAGTAGCTTGCAAGCCATTCTCTAAGAAATAAAAGACACAACATAATAAACAACTATCTCCTACAAGCAACCTGCAAAAAGGGAAATTAAACAATTAAATGATGAACAACAAACACAACATTTAAAATGACAAAACACATACAACAGGGAAATGAAGTAAATTATAACTACACAACTGGAATATGAAATCTATCTATCTAAGTATTCACCTAGACCACTGGTGCCCCCCCCAACAGGTCGTGGGTACTCCTCAACAACAAATCATAAGCTTAATCAACACAATTCTGTCATTAAATTAAAAAAAAAACACAATATTAACACAAGTTTGCAGAGATGTCTCAATTACACAACGAAATGTATTCTAACAATTCTTGTTCTTTGTCTGGCCACTACTGGTGGTATTTATAATGATTACAATTCGAGAGGTTGACCACTAGAAGGGTCGACCTCCTCTAAAAATGGTAAATTCCATTAAATGCGCTCTAAAAACCTTTGGCTTCTGAAAACTGAATGAGCCACTCAGCGATGAGCATAACTTCTTAATCTGAGATGTCAAGAGCCTAGTAGATGGAGGCCACGAGGGGGAACAAAACCCAGGTCACCAATTCGCCCAACACAGGCCGCCAATGCAACAATCGCCAACTCACCTACGCTCCAAGTGCTGGATGCAGTGCCAAATGAAGTATCAGATCGGGTGTTGGATGGAGTGTCGAATGAGCTACCAGTTGGAAAATTGCATTGCGAATTCTCCCTGTGACACACAGATCATGCATTAGATCATTATAATCATCAAATCAAATTGAATTTAACTCAAAACCATTACAAAAAATCAATTGCACATACCTGTTGTAGATCCACGATGAATTGATACAAAATCCTTTGAAAAATTCTTCAAAATGGTTAACAACACATATAATACTGGTACAAAAAGGATTCAATCATCATCACAAAACAACCAAAACACAATCCCAACAACAATTGCACAAAGAAATGGCTGTATACTCATAACTAGCTATATTATTTTCTCCAGGGACAAGTGTATGAAGGTGGAAATAGAGGTAGCTAGGATAATTCCATTGCATTTCGATTCCTCAATGACTCTTAGAAGATCCCCCTCCAACAACTCATGAAATCCTATAAAAAATTCAATGGGCCATCCATCCAGGCTAGGAATTTTGTCCTGTTTGGAAGAGTGAAGGACCTCAAGAATCTCTAATTTTGATACTTCCATTAGACTGACATTATCTTCCTCATAAATAAAACTAGGGAAGAGTGTTACCATCTTCACCACCTCTGATATTAAAGCTCTTCTATCCTTTTTTAAGGAACACTAAAATTATCTACTCTTGGATTTGCAATATCCTTGAAGTTGGTCATCATATTCTCTTATGAGTTCTAAATTTTCCATAGAGTATTCACATTTTCCCCTTGATTAGCAAACTGATGAAAAAAATATCTGTTTTCATGACCCTTCTCTAGCCAAAGTGCTCTACTCTTAAGTCTCCAAATGACCTCCTTTTCATATAACAATAATCTCTTTCTCTTTTCCAGACGACTTATCAACTCCCTATGCTCCTCATTTGAAAATCTAGCTAGGTCTTGAAAGTATAGGCCTTCCAGCCAACCCTCAATTTCACTTAACTCCTCATCATTAAGATTTTTCTCATGGGCCCACTTCACCACTATTTGTTTTCTCTTTTATAGATTGGTTTTAAATTGCAATGTTGTTTTTTCCCTTAATCTCCCATGATATAGAATCCATGTATTATTTACCAGATTTACAAACCCCTCATCTTGAAACAAGTGTGGACTGAACTTTAAGGGGCTAGGAGGATTTTCCTCCTTGGCTACCACTTCCCAGTTCCCACCAATTGTCTTACCCTCACAATATCATTCATAAAACCTTCTCACAACAAAAATATATTCAATGTCTTATATATTCTATTAGCACCCACCCTATTGTTCCACCAAGTTGGTCTTAACTTTACTAATGCCACATAAAAAATACCAACATCATCTAGCATTCTCACAAATAATTCTATCAAAGGATCCACCACTATAGACTCACCCCATATTTCTACATTCCCCAGTGTAAAATTCAAGTCCCCTCCCCCTATAGTGTACATATTCCCCTCAAAATTTAATTTAAAACACTTTTCCCATAATGGTAATTGTTCTAAGTGAGGACCATACATATTTAGAAACAATGCCTCCAACCCAAGCTCTTGGGATTTAAAATTTAGTCCTAAACTTGATTTAAAGGACCACGAATTAGTACATTTGAGTAACCTTGATCTATACACCTAAATAAAACCTCCAAATTTATCTTTAGAATCCAAAGATATAAACTCCCATCCACTACATAATTTAACAAGACCAGAACAAATTTTGTCTACCTCACCCATAGTTTCTTGTAACAAGATAATATAAGGCTTCTATGATTCAACTACTCTTTTAAGGGATAACTATTTTGGAGGGAGGCCCAATTCCCTACAATTTAGAGACAAACAAATCATTAAGAACAAGTGCCTGAGGTTTTATTTTTTCTAAGAATCCCTTCAATAGATAGTTGTTTACTTGATTGTACCTCCAAATGTGCCTTCTCTTGTGCTTGGGTAGTAAGGATTTACGCCCCCTATAACCTCCTTTTCTAGACCTTGCTTGATTAAGAGTAAGTTATCCTAACACTCCCCCCCCCTTAGAAACATCGAATTCCTCTTTTTCTGGATAGAAGGTAATATCTAGGTATACCCTTCTCTTCCACCATTAGTGCAGGAATATCATCCGAATCATAATTTGAGAGAGGCTTGGATAGATCAACTTCAGACTCATCCATCCCTATCACAAAAGCTATACTACAAAAAACTTACAAGCATTTCCCTCCTTGACAGGACCAAAAATTACTTCCCTTCCTTCCATACCATCATTAATAAAACCAATAGAATTGGACACCATCCCAAAACCATTAAAAGACAGTGAATAACTACATAGAGGTGCTAGCTCTGAAATTGACATAACTTTAATGGGTGTACAATTGATTGGGGTTGAATTCAAAGCTTCAATCTCCTACTCCAAATTAAACCCTCTAATCACCTCTTCCTTCGATGTCTCGAGGATATATTTCAGGCCCTTTGTGATACCTTGAGAACATCTACTGGAAAAATCTCTTCTTCATTTAGTCTAATACCTCACACTGATTCCTTTCTCATATATTTGGTTTCAACATCCACCACATGTTGTTCCTTGTTAATTTTCCCAACTGATTTTGTAGTATCTCGACCTTTCAACCTTGTCCATGCCTTTGGGTAGCAAGGTAAGGTACAGTCTTGAATCACATGACCTTATTCATAGAAACAAACACATTTGAAGGGCATTGATCTAGGAGGATATTCACATTTGACAAAATCAAGTTGGTTCTCATTTCTATCGAGATTTTTTGCACAATAAAGAGCTTGCAGAGAGATTTTCGATGCAGTTTGAACAAGGTCATGAGGACTTTGTACTCAAAATTTATGGCTCGTTGATGTTTGGGGAAAAATGGAGAAAATATAAAATGGCATGATTAAAATTTTGAGCTTAGGTGCTCTTGTATTTTTCATTTTTATTTGTAATAGGAAACTGATACAAATATGAGAACTATGAAGCATTGGTGCAAAAGGTACATAACATTGTGGTTTCCTAGTTTCAGGGAGAGTTGATATCTTCATGGAATTTTGATATTCTCACAGATATAGTTTCCTAGTCTTGAGGGAAAGTTGAGATCTTCATGGAATGTTGAGATTTTCATGGCATAGTTGAGATATTCCCTCAATACAATTCCTTGAATGGTGCTGAGATCCTAATTTATGGGATCTTGAGAGATATTCTCTTAATATTTTGAGGTGGTTCTCAAATACATAATTATTTAAACCCTTTTTGAAGAGGGAATAATTGGCCCTCCTTGAAAGGGAATCACCAAAGCAGGTTCATGAAAGAATTGGATTGAATTTATTAGCCTTTGTAAAGGAGAAGCCCTCTTTGAAGGAGAAGGAGAAGGAGAATCAACAAAGTAGGTTCATGGACGAATTGACTTGGATTCATTAGCCTTTGTAAAAGAGAGGCCCTCTTTGAAGGGGAATCAACAAAGCAGGTTCATGGAAAAATTGGTTTGAATTCATTAGCCTTTGTAAAGAAGAGGACCTCCTTGAAGGGGAATCAACAAAGTATTTTCATGGAAGAATCGGCTTGGATTCATTAGCCTTTGTAAAGGAGAATCCCTCTTTGAAGGAGAATCAACAAAGAAGGTTCATAGAAAAATCGACTTGGATTCAATAGCCTTTGTAAAAGAGAAGCCCTCTTTGAAGGATAATCAATAAAGTAGGTTTGTGGATTGAAGCGGACCCGAAGACGTAGCCCATGCAAGTGAACTCCATTATCAACTTGTTGAGTATTGTCTCTGTTTTCCGTGCTTGTTTACATTTCTTGAATGTTGGTTTTTATTTCATCAAGCCAATTTTTAATCACAATAGTGGGAAATTGAGAAGTTGTTTTAATTGAATATGAATTAGTAATTTTTAGGTGAAGTTTTAAGCACTAATTTTGTATGAGACACTCCACTATAATCTAGTGGTTGGATAATAATGACAATCCATCTCTACAATTATATCTTCATTAGTAGACCTTCTTTGAGGTTTATGAGTAGCAATACACACACACTAACCATCAATCCCGTTATATCAAAACTCATGCCGGCCTCATAAAATGTCCCTAATGCATTTCCAATTTCCCTTAATGCCTCCATAGTCTATACTTATATAAGAATACCTAGGACTTTGACCCAACTGGGTGTTACCTCCATTATTTTGGTGCCTACATTGAAAAATAGTGACCATTGCTTGAGAAATACAATCACAGAGCCCAATTGTCACATAGAGTCTAGGATTTTCAACACATCCTCCTCCCACTAAAATATGAAACCCATTCATCCAGAAACAAAAATGACAAATTTTGGCATATAACCTAATACATGTTCCAATGTATCCTTCACCCATGACTTCAACATATGCTCACCCATCCTTCACTCCAAAATCGCTCAACTAAAGCTTTTGATACCATGTCAACAACCTCATGCATGCAGATATTGTCACCTAGCATCAATTTTACTGCATTATTTTCTTCTTTATACATTTCTTTTGTTTATTTTCAGACCAAAATCCTTCCACCTCCCTTATCTTGATGTTAGCACCCCCCAAGAAATTTTTAGAATTATTAATACCTTCCTCTTCCAAGGTTTGAGAGTTAGTACCACCACCTTCAAATTGATGCACTGCCACACTCTTAGAAACATTTCGATAGGTTGAACCCTCACTAATTTCCTTCAAGGTTAAGGGTTGTGACACCTCCACCACTCGACTCACCAAGTGAGGTCTCAATAGTGTGTAGATAGCTACATTCAAGCTCTGATTCACATTCCTTACAGGGAAAATGTCAAGATTGTCCATTGGTAGAGACACATTTTGATAATGTGTTGTTTGAAAAACATACGAACGTGTAGAAAACTCTATGTCATGTTCTTCTGGTTCGATACATTTTCTAACCACTAATGGCACCTCAAATGATGCACCAATGCCAAAATCTAAAACCATACAGTTGTGTAGGAAAATCTATGCCATGTTCTTCTGGTTCGATAAATTTGCTAACCACTAATGGCACCTCAAATGATGCACCAACAACAAAACCTAATATTTGAGAACCCACACTTTTTTCACGCGAAGTTAGAAATTCATTAAATTCATATTGCAGACCCACCTTCCCCCATCAACTTCATCCATTCAACCTCTGCTCGAGCTTACAAAAACTATATATTGATCATTATATGATTTGACCCCATTTATATGCAGTGGGAACTTCGAACACCTACTCATTGTTGATCCTAAAGATCAGTGGGAGATATGAGGTCATCCACTTTGGATTGTACATCATTGATATAATGGGACAATGACATACATCGAGGGTTCATATTTAACCGTTTACATTTTGAACAACCATACACTACTAGTGTGTCGTAAAATATATCTATTATTTATTGAAGAACTTGTGACAACCTAGAACAACGTCTTAATGATGGGATGTCATAATTGCATATGTATGTTCCAAAGTAATTATTAATATATAAAACAAATGGAATAAAAGTATAATTGATAATAATTGTAAAAGGGATGATGAAACTCAACAGATTTGAAGGGTGGGTGAAGTCATTAGACTCGATCTTGAATTATTATCCTCTAAAAGTCAAGGTTAAAGATATCAAACATAGGGATATGTATTTTTCAAAATAATTAATATAATATCAAACAAATGAAACATAAATATAAGTGAGGCTTAGTATAAGAGTGATGGGATAGCTTGGTGCACTTATAGATATGGGGGAACTTGGTGCACTTAGGGATTAGTCATAGTTAGATAAGGAATTTTCAAAATTAGGCATGTCATACCACCATCTAAATGTATCTTTTCCTACAATTCAAGAAAACATACAGTATGTATGAGTATTTAAAATTTGAAGTGGTGAAATAAAGCCATGTTATCATTGGTTTAAAGTGTGCATAGTTTTGAGTTAAAAGATGAATCTTTCCACTTCTTTTTGTACCTGATGTTCATTTTTATACTAGGTGCACTAGTGCTCTATATCCAGTTTGTCACATTGGTGATCGTATATAAGATAAGAGCACCATAATTTTGAAAATGGTTTAATTATAACTCCTCTGTAAAAACCATGGCCCTTATCAAACCTCTACTAAAAAATATTTTTTTTGATAAAAATGCTTCATAATTATTTTAGTATATAGAATGAAAGTGCATGCATTTTACACAAAAAAGGGTTGTGGGAACAACTACCATGTGAAAAGTTCACAAGGAGAAAAAATCTTTCCTATCTGATGCAAGAGAATCCTTGGTCTCAGTAAATATGCATTAGATAGGATAATTATATTTTCGGTAGATAGCATAAGAGCTGGAGGACGTTGTTGTAGAAGAGTTGCAGGAAGATGTTGCAAAGGAGTTGCAGGAACTTGCTATGGGAAGCTATTGTAAGAGAGCTGCAAGAAGTTGTTGTAGAGTACATACTGCAGATGTTTACTACAACATCCATTCCTCATGAACTAAACATGTGGGATAGAACAATTAACAACTAACCAAGAAGGATAAGAACCTTCAAGAGGAGGAAAACACACTAGGGAATGGGGAGATCAATCATTTCTCCTCCCAATGGAAATAAAGCGATGGATTTAGGATTAAAGAAGGGTTGTAGGAAGGAAAACATGTTGGATACCAGTGGATGGGTGAGTTGATTTACATAGGGAGACTCTAGATTGAGGATATGAAGTTGACAAAAAAATCTAAGGATAATATAACCACAAGGAACAACTTCAGAACAAATTGTATGAGTAAGTGAACTCCACTAGACGTTTTTATTTCGGCGCAAATTCAAGGAAGCTACATATAACCCTAGAATGGAAGAAAACATAGCTAGACTATTGAGTGTTGTATGCAGGTTGTAAACAAGTAGAGGAATTTATTCCTTAGATTGTAAGAGATCAAAATTTCCTTAATAAAATCCGCAGTTCGAATTTAATAGTTTTTATTTTTTATTTTTTATCTCATCTCTTTTTCTGTAATTTCCTCATCCTTATCATTTCATTTAATTATATAATGATGCACACTGGTAGTTGTGCACTTTGAAAGGAAATGAGCACGGTTCTGTAACTCAGTTTAGGTATATGATTGAGCGTTATTGTGTCATGTGGTATCAGATCTAGTTTAGCTCCTAGGATTTGGTTCCTGATAATGTTATGTATAAAACGTTGTTGTGGGAGAATAAGTTGTGAGAGATAGTGCCTAGAAGTAAGGCCCATGGATGATGGTCTGAGTTAGGGCCGCAATACAACTTGTTATAATGTCGCCACGAGGAGGAGGAGCAACACGAGGAGGTGGAACCAAGAGTTGGAGGAATTGAGAAAGAAGATAGAAGAACTAGATGATGTTGAAGAATACTTAGAATCAGAAGATAAGATTGAAAAAGAGAGAAATGCCAAGGAAGGAGACCCAACAATATGTTTGATATATTTTTTGAAGGACAAAGGTAGTGGAAGGGTGGAATTTACATGCTATGATTGTAGTTTGAAAGTTGAGACTCTCGCTGACTGGACAAGGGAGCTCGAAATATATTTTGGAAATGAGAATTTTTAGGACCCCAATTGGGTTTAATTTTCCATGACAAAGCTAAAGGGGCATGTTTCACTCAGGTGGAATATGCTACAGAAAGATAGGGTAGATAACTGACAAGAGAAGGTTAAAACTTAGAGGAATATGGTGAGAAAAATCAAGGAGAAATTCCTACCTGTTGACTACCAAGAAAAATATGTAAGCAAATATAGAATTTGAGGCAGAAAGAGACGTCTATCTGAGAGTAAATTGGGGAATTATTCATACTGTCACTCATATCAGGGATAAGAGAACCAAAATATCAAAGAGTGGCGAGATATGTGAGTGGGTTGAAATATTAGATTCAGGATGAGATGAACATGCATTACTTCTGTAATGTAGATGAAGTCTATCAAGTTTCTTTGACAATGGAAGAAAATCTTGACATAAATTTGCGACACAAATTCTGAGGAAGAGGACCTAGAGATGGAGGAAAGACAAGTGTTGCAAGATTTAGTGGGAAATAAGATGTAGTGACCAATGTTGGGTTGTTATATTCTTTGTAGTGAAAGAATATTCATCAGATTGTCTAGTCGAGGTGGATCGACTGGGTGATAAGTTGATCGACGAGTTAACTCAAGCCGATGGTTAATTTTAGGATGAAGTGATTGACCGAGAAGTCCAAAGTCGAATTGATTGACCAGGAAGTCGAAATTTCAACCAACTAAAGATGGACCGGAGGTTGACTGGGAAGTCAACCGGTAAACCGACCAATAGTAGAGTGTAAAAAAATCTCAAGATCCATGGGATTGCAACCAATCAATTGAATGGATATGTAAACATTTTTGGGCGCCATAATTTATGGTTTTGCATACTTTAAAGCCTATAAATAAGCTGTGTTTTAATTGCATTAATTTGATCTTCATGTTAGCTGGTCATGTAGATGTAAGCCAAATTGGCTGTAGAGTTGTTCTTATGTAAAGAAAGAGAGTATGATGGTGATTGTGTCTTAGGTGTGGACCAAGGTTAGTTATGTAACTATTTATTCAATGAACTAATAAGACAACAAGAGAGAAAGACACTCAAGGAATGTTGGTTTTCATTTTTGGGTTTCTAGGTAAATATCTGTGTATTGTGATTGCCATTTATTTTCTTGTTTAAAAATGTATTCTCTTTCCTGGTTGGTTTAGTGTGGGAATTTATTTCCTAACAAGTGGTATCATAGCATGTATGATCCATTCTATAACTAGGCCGTATCAAAGCGTATATGTATTTCTCAGTACAAGTCATATTAGATCAAGGTTAAGTAGATCTTGGATTTGAGTTAAACCTAGGTCCACTGGGAATCGTAAGTCAGTAATATTTAAAGTTGTGCTTGAAATAATGGCACATAATTCGAGGATAGAGACTGAAAAATTCAATGGCCAAAATTTTGAGCTTTGGAAGCTTAAGATGGAAGATCTCCTTGTATATCGATAACAATGGGAAGTTGTAAGCCCATAAACCATTTCGATGGGTATGTTGAAGGAATAATGGGAGAAACTCAAGAGAAGGAAAAGGAGTACAATTTGAATTTGTCTTGCAGATTTGGTACTGTTGAATGTCTTAGGTGACGACTCAACAAAGAAATTGTGGGACAAGTTGGGAAGCTTGTATTAGTCAAAATCCATGGTAAACAAGTTGTTCCTTAGGAAAAAGTTGTATCTTCTAAGGATAAGTGACGAGAGCTTAGTAACAAAGCACATGAATTAATTCAATACTATAATAAGTTAGTTATTTTCAATGGATATTAAAATCACTGAGGAGGAGAAATGTATTATCCTACTATGTTCTTTTCCAGAATCTTGGGATAACTTTGTCATGGCCATAGGGAGAAATCTGACCACATTAACACTTGAAGACATGGTTGCATATCTACTGTCAGAAGAAATGAGATGGAAGAACATTGAAGGATCTACCAAAGATGACTTGATGGTGAGAGGTCGACCGATCGACAAAGCTAAGGGAATCTTCTCTGGTAGAAATTTTAAGTTGAAGGGTATATCTAAATCCGCTATTCAGTTGATGAGAAGGTGCTAGAAATTCGATAAACATAGGCATTGCAAAAGAGATTGCAAGTCGAAGGTGACTAATATTAGTCTAGGATCCGATGAGAAGCAATCGACTAAGAGAAATACTACTCTGGATAAAGGAGGCGATGTGTATTTGGCATCAACTAGTACACAATCGGATCATGATGTTTGGTTGATCAAATTAGGCACATCCTTTCACATGAAACTCCATAGATAATGGTTCTATGAGTATGAAAGATATGAAGGGGGAGATGTATTCTTGGGGGACAACTTGACAACCAAAATTTTCATATGAGGATGAGTCCAACTGATACTACAAGATGGGAGGAGCAAGACCCTTCCATGTGTGCTATATATTCCAATTTTGGAAAGAAATCTGATATCTATTAGTAAAATGAGTGATACGGGTGTGCGCACTTTATTTCAAAAGAATACGTGTAAAATGGTTATGGGAGTGATGGTATTAATGAAAGGAGTTCAGATTGGAACCATGTACAAGTTGTTATGGTATGTCGACTTGATTAGGTGCAACAACATTGTTGTTCCTGAATTCGACTCGACGTGACTCAAGTCGGGTTGATTCGAAACAAACTTAATCGAATGATCTTAGTCAAGTTGACTTGACCATGTCATGGCACAAGATAATGGGATACATTGGTGGAAAATGAATTCAAGCTATGCACAAAAAAAATATGGTTGAAGGTTTTCCTGATTGTAATTTGGAAGTCAATTTTTTTGAACATTGCATATATGGAAAAAAAAATAAGGTTAGATTCCCATCTGGATCTACAAGGGCAAAAGGTATTCTGGAATTGATACATAGTGATGTGTTTGGGCCTATACTGGTCCCTTCACTAGGAGGATCTTTGTACATGTTTCCTTCATAAATGATTTTTCCAAGAAGACATGGATACATTTTCTGAGGAAGAAATCAAAGGTTCTCGATAAATCAAAAGAGTTTAAATATCATGTGGAAAACCAAATAGATAAGAATATCAAGGTGTTGAGAAGTGACAATGGAGATGAATTATGTTGAAAGGATTTTGAGCAGTTCTGCAAGAAGTGTGACAGAGCATGCCAAAATACCACACCATATACCCCATAACAAAATGGAGCTGCTAAAATAAGGAACATGACGTTGATGGATAAGGCAAAGAGCATGCTCAATGGTGTTGGGATCACACAAGAATTCTAGGAAGAGGCAGTTGACACTGCAAAATGTTTGGTAAATAGGTCTCCTTCATCAGCGCTAGTCGAATCGACTCCACATGAGGTATGGTTTGGTAAGAAGTCTTTGCTTTCACATCTCAAATTATTTGGCTGTGATGCATTTGTGCATGTTCCCAAGGAAAAGAGGAACAAGTTGGATAATAAGGTAGCCAAGCACATTTTCATCGACTACAAGGATGGAGTAAAAGGATATAAGCTTTATGATCCGTTGTTGAGGAAAACAATGTATAGTTGAGATGTGGTATTTAGGGAAGTCAAGGGAACTTCTAAGTATGAAATGGTTCAAATAGAGAAAGAACTAGAGAAGCTTTTGTTTGAACTGAGGAACAATGAACATGATTCAAATGAGTTAATTGAATCAGATGAAGAGGTGGAATAGCTGACTCAGATTGTAAGGAGTTCCGAATGAGTAAGGAAACAAGTTGACAGGTATAGTCCACCTGATTTCCATTCTATATTTGTGTTATCTTCCACTAATGAGGAGCCCAAGTCGGTTAGGGAGGTAGTCAAATCGACAAAGGGTAAACTATGGAAGGAATCCATGGTCGAAGAAATGTAATCCTTGCACAAGAATGAGACATGGGATTTGGTAGAGATACCTAGTGGAAGAAAACCTATCAGTAGAAAGTGGGTGTTCAAGAAAAATTTGAAAGCAACAGGTCAATTCGAAAATTTCAAATCTTGACTGGTAGCGAAAGGGTATTCCCGAGTCAAGGGAGTCGAATTCAGTGATATTTTTTCTCTGTTGAAAAACTAACTTCCATTAGAGTACTAATGTCTTTTCCTGTAACATTTGATCTTGATATAGAGAAAATGGATGTAAAGACAATGTTCCTACATGGGGACCTCGAAGAATAAATCTACAAGAAATAGCCCAAATGATTTGCAGTAAAGGGAAAGAAGGAGCTAGTGTGAAAATTGAAGATACCCCTTTATGGTCTAAAACAATTTCCAAGGATGTGGTATCAAAAGTTTGACACATACATCCTTAGTTTTGGATTTGTGAGAAGCAAGGTTGATCATTGTGTATATTCCAAGAAAGAAGGTGGTTGTTTCATATATGTGGCTTTGTGCGTCGATGACATGTTGCTAGTTTGAAACAACATGGATGCAATAAAGGAGGTGAATATGCAACTTCCCTCCAAGTTCGACATGAAGGATATCGGTGCAACAAAATTCATTATCGCAATGGAGATAAAGAGAGATTTGGAGGTTAGAAATTTGTGGTTAAATCAGAGAAAGTATATTGAAACATTCTTGAAGAATTTCAACATGCAAGACTGCAAATAGGTCAAGGTGCCAATTCATGTGGGAACAAGGCTAACTGTTGAACAATGTCCAAGGACACAAGAATAAATAGAGGAAATTGCATGTGTTCCCTATGCTAGTTTTGTTGGTAGTCTGATGTGTGCGATGGTCTACACTCGACCAGACATTGCTCATGTAGTGGGAGTATTAAGCAGATACAATTTTACACCTGGGAAAGAGCAATGGACGACTGCCAAGAGAATGTTCAGGTATTTGTGTAGCACACAATACTATTCTATATGCTACCAAGGGAAATACGAAGTTGATAGGGAAGTGAATGTACATGGATTTGTCAACGCCGACTGAGTTGGAGACCTGGATCGACGAAGGTCAACCATTGGCTATGTGTTCAAGATGTTTGGTGGAGAAATTAACTAGATAATTAAGCGACATGTGGTCCTATCCTTGTTGAAAATATAAGTTGAATAAATAACAACCACTCACGCAAGCAAAGAAGTCGCAGGGTTGCATCGACTGTGTTTAGGGATTAGGTTTGAGCAAAGAGCTATGAAGATAAATTACGACAATAAAATCCCAATATTCTTGGAAAAGAACCTAAATTATCATTCTAGGATGAAGCATATTGATATAAAATACCATTTCTTGAGAGACATGGTTGAAAGAAACAAGGTGTTTTCGGAGAAAGTAGACACTTTGGAAAACACAATAGATCCTTTGACCAAGTCTGTGAGTGTTGTAAAATTATCTTGGTGCAAAGAAGCAGTGAGCATTACTTCACTAGGTTTGTGAACAAAAGTTTAGGTTCTTCTGTATCAACAAAGAAGACAACAAGTGGGAGAATCTTGGGTTGTTATATTCTTTGCAATGAAAGAACAATCATCCAATTGTCTAGTCGAGGTGGATCGTCTGGGTGATAATTCGATCGACGAGTTAAGTCGGGTTGATGGTTAAGTCAAGGTCAAAGTTATTGACCGGGAATTAAGAATTCAAAGTGATCGATCGGGAAGTCGAAAGATCAACCGATAAGAGGTCAAGTAGAAACCGAATGGAAGTCGACCGGTAAACCGATTGGTAGTCGACTGTAACATAATATAGAGATTCGTGGGATTGCATCCAATCCTCTGTATGGATTTGTAATCATTTTTGGGGCACCATGATTTATTATTTTTCATATTGTAAGGCCTATAAATAAGGAGTGTTGTAATTTTATTAAGTTCATTTTCATGTTAGGGTTGTTGTTCATGTAGATGCAAGCTGAATTGGCTACATGGTTATTCTTGTGTAAAGAAAGAGAGTATGATGGTGACTGTGTCTTAGGTGTAGAACAAGGTTATTTATGTAACTCTTTATTGAATGATTTAATAAGATAATAAGAGATAAAGACGCTAAAGGAATGTCGATTTTCTTGTTTGGATTTCCAGGGTAAAATCTTTATGTACTGTGATTGTCATTTATTTTCTTGTTTAAGTTTGTCTTCTATATCTTAGTTGGTTTAGTGTGGGTGTTTGTTTTCTAACAACCAACAACCAAAGTACAAGAGGAGGAAGTGGAGCTAGGAGAGGTAGAGGATTTTGCAGAGGTAAGCATGTGATCACTTGTTACAGATGTGGAGTAGACGGTCACAAGGCATTAGAATGCCCATAGAATTAGAATACACGAAGAAGAATTGAGGCCAGAACACAAGTTATACAAGAAGATGAGGCATCGGTTGTTGGCAACCATTTGGAAGTACTTCAACAAAAGCAGGGAGAAAACTTGATATTTAGAAGAGTGTTACTTAAGCCCGAGGAAAAGACAGTAGAAGAGCTTGTGCAAAGAAAGAAAGTTTTCGAAACTAAATGAAAAATTCACAATAAGTTTTGTCATTTGGTCATAGATGGCAGAAGTACAAAAAATCTAGTGTCCACAAAGGTAATGGAGAAGTTAAAATTAAAATTTATTCCACATCCAAATATGTATCGGGTCTCATGGTTACAAATAGGACAACATGTGACTCTGACTGAGCAATGCTTGTTAAAATTTTAGATTGGAAAGTTTAGTGAGAAGGTATTGTGTGACATAGTAGAGATGGATGCTTGTCACGTAATACTAGAAAGACCATGGTTATTTGATATAAATGTTTCCCATGATGAAAGGAATAATACTTATGAATTTTTAAAGGATGGGCAACAATACATACTAGAGCTAATGGTGGAGACTAAGATAAGTGAAAATGATCGCAAGGGAAGTGACAACATAAATGTTTGTAGTAGTAGTCACATTATGACATGCTCAGCTAAGGAATTTTTGAGAGAGAAATTTTTTTTCCATTTCTGTTTTACCTTAATGCCAAGACAAGTCCCAAACATTGGAAAAATGAGTCTCGTGTCACCATAGATTCATCCTTTGTTGAATGAATTTAAAGAGATAGTTGTGGACGATCTTCCGAAAAGTTTACCTCCCTTGAAGAGAATATCACATCAAATTGAATTGATACCAAGGTCAAGTCTACCGAAAAAATCCCCTTATTAGATGACTCCAACAGAGAATGAAGAAGTAAATAGACAAGTGCAAGAGTTGCTCGATAGAGGACTGATTCAGGAGAGTTTAAGTCCATGTATTGTACCAACAATATTGGCACCCATGAAATGGGGTGAATGGAAAATGTGTACAAATTCATGAGATATTAACAAGATCACCATTAAGTATTGGTTTCCATTACCAAGGATGGACAACCTCATGGACTATTTGAGTGGGACCAAGTACTTTTCAAGGATTGATTTGAAGAGTGGGTATTGTTATCGCACAAATTGTAGGTTGGGAAAATCCTGACCCAACCACAAATTGACAATAACTTAGAGAGAACCTACCCACTGTCACCTTAAGCAGGTGTTCCTGTCACTTTAGAGGTGAGGTCTTCACCTCAAGGGGGGATTGAGATGGAAAATGATATGTATGGATGGAATCCCCTAAAGGTCAAGTTTGTAGATGAAAAAGGGGACTTGGATATGAGTCTAGAGGGTTGCTTATGGTTTCCAATGATTTGAGTAACCTACCAAGTGTGAATACCTGCCTGAGACATAAAGAAAACCAAGTGTATGATATAATATGTTAGTCGGACAAGAAAGTTAATATTTCTGTCCCTAATTGCAGAAAAAGTCAAATATATATATCAGCATATAGAAGATAATAAAGGCTGTGAAATAAATTCTAAAATTATAATTGAATAAGCAAGAGACAAGCTAGTGAAAGCTAGCTTAACTCAACAATGATAAAGCAATACTTTAGCACAAAAGAAAGGCTGAAAAAAAATCTTACTGCAATGATATTTATCAGCCTTATGGTTGTAGCAAACCAAGATTTATAACAAAAAAATCATCCAATGAAAACCACTTCTAACTAGGTCAAAAGGTGTGCTAGGGTTAGTAGTTTGTTAGGGCAAATTTGTAGTCAATTCCTAGGGTTAGTTTAGAAATTATCTAGGGTTAGAGAGTTAGTTTTTTGTAGCCCTATTGTCTTTAGGTTAGTTTTTTAACAACATCAAGTTTTAGTGGATGAAAGAGGACGCCTCAATGAGGCAAGGTAGCCTAAGGCTCAAGGAACAAAACTCAAGTGAGAAATCTTTAAAACTTGAAACTTTCACAATTACCAATGCAATGTTTTATTTCTCCAATGTAATGATTAGTGCCTTTGATTATGGGTTAATGGGGTCAAAATAAAAGAGCTATAGCTAATACCTCCTTGGGGGTATAAACCCTCTTATTCCCCAAGACAAGTAACCTAGCTAGGGTTTAAAACTAAGGGGTGTATGCCCTTATACTTCCTTAACAAACCCTTGCAAAAAAAAATTCTATGCTTAAAAATATGATGGAGCTAAAGTAGGGGTGTATGCACTTATACTCCCTATCTATCCTTAGAAAAATCAACCTTGAGCTTTAATTACAAATGATAGCAATAAGAAAAAATCTTACCAATCCAAATAGCAACAAGATAGACCATAACATGCCAAGATGACCACCACAATAGAAAAAGAATGACCTCCAAGAGCTAGCACATCATAATAATCAACTCCACAACCAAATAAAAACCATATCATAGCACAAGATAGCAAAACGCCTCAAGGGTAGCAAAAATTTCAGTCCAATACTTCTCACAATGGGAGAGTTATGATATAAAATGAGATCTTATGATCTCTATTTATACAAAATGTCATTTACATAGTTTTTCCACATTAGCAAGGGTAAAACATATGAAAAGAGGTCCACAACCCTTATCTTACCCCTTGAAACAAAGTAATATTAAACAATTCACTTAAAACTCACTTTTACATTAAAGAAAACCCTAACATAAGGTGATG
Organism: Picea engelmannii; assembly: GCA_009831015.1. Classification (NCBI taxonomy): domain Eukaryota; kingdom Viridiplantae; phylum Streptophyta; class Pinopsida; order Pinales; family Pinaceae; genus Picea; species Picea engelmannii. The sequence goes on from ML780929.1 coordinate 375,903, forward strand.
TCACCCCTTTAGGGGACGTTTTGACACTAGGAGCAAGTCGTTGGCATTGGATATGCATAGTTAGGCCTCCAAAGGCCACATGTCACTCTTCTAAGCCATCTCCTCATGGTCAAAGTCTTCTTCTCCTAAAAAAATCCATGTGTCAATGAGCCGTGTCTTCACCACCAAACCCTATCCCCTTTAGGTGACATCAAGCTTCTAAAAGTGATGTTTTTCCTCTCCTAGACAAAACGTTTGGCATGTAAGGGCTAGGTCACATCATCCATGATGTATTCTAGGCCTCCGAAGGTATGTCTCTCTCATCCAACATGTAGGCCCTTGACATTCAACCCGTGGGCGTCAAGCCCCATGGAATCCCAAGCTAGGCTTGTTCCTCCAAAACTATCCACCAATTAGGTCCTGCAAAGACAAATAAGCATGCCCTCCAAGGATATCAAGTCATAATATCATGGTGAGTAAATCAAATCAATAAATTATCCACCTAAGCATGTGCATCAAATATTACTCGGTCAAACAAGTAAGTGCTCAAAGACATTATGCAACTTGTCAAGCTTGGATATGGGAGGGTTGACGAGGTGTCATATTGGGTAGATATTTCCCTAGGTCAAGGACTATTTCCCAAGAGATCCCTATCTAATCCATGTGAAGCAGATGAAGTGGTTATGGATCAATACTCACTGGGCATGGCGTTCATGACATACAAGGGGTTGTAGTGTCTCATTCATGGGTGCCTTTGTAGAGGGTGTGTGACACCTTCATTTGCAATGCACTTTTTCCAATCCCATCCTCTTGTCATTCTTTGTTTCTTTCATGTTTTAAAGGACAAGTTGAAGACCATTGTCCTGGCATGGTGTCCAGATCATGATAGTGTCACTCACAAATACTTTGCGTAAATGAGAAGGTTGGCTTGTGATGAGACCCCATTTTTTTCAGTTGTGCAACTAAGAGCCACTACCCTAGCTTGGTGGCCAGATGATGGTAATTTCATACCACTAGATACCCATGATCATGATAGGCCAGCTCATGATGAGACCTCTTATCCTCCAACTAACCCCATAAGCATTCATTATTATTTATTCTTGTAGGTCCCCATTTTCTTACATAGAAGTGTTTCATTGCTTTCTCAAGGGATCCATGGGTGAAGCATATGGAAGGTCTATATATAGGATTTTATCTTTTTATCCAACAACAATCCCTCTAGGACTTCAGCCCCTTATTCTCGTAGAATGATGGACAAACCCCTTCTTGGGTCAATACACCTTGAAATCCCAAGAGACAAGGAAAGGGAGGGGGGGGGGGGGNGGGGTTTAGGTGATGAAAAGTGGTAAGTATGGATGGGAACTATGCGATGGATTTTCAAGGGAGTTCCTAGTAGAAAAACAATTCCTGAGGAAGACCACTTACTAGGGAACAATGTCAACCACCAAGGTGAAACATTGCAAAAGGCATAATGTCCAAGCATATGTCATGAAATCTAAAGCAGTCTAAGATACAACATACTCAAAATTCCTCAAATATTGAAATGAACCTCACCATAATACCTGATTTGTACCTCATGGAGCAAGGCCCAGTGCCTCTTGGAAGCTATCTGGTGTGGTGGATGCCATCTAAAAATCCTGACCTCTATGGTGGTGAGAAGGGCCTCCATCTGTGAAAGCGAATATTGCTGGTCATGTAATCTCTCGACACTCCATATCTGCAACTTGAGGGCCTCGAGATATAATCTATTTAGTTATCCCACAAAATGGGGATAACATGTATCATTAGATTCATATCAAGGAAAGTGAGGAATGGAAGACAACATTCAAGATGAAGGATGGCTTGTTTGAGTGGTTAGTCATGTTGTTTGGGTTAACAAATGCACCTAGAAATTTTATGAGTCTTATGAATGAAGTCTTAAAACCATTTTTAGGAAAGTTTGTTGTCGTGTACTTGCATGACATTCTGATCTTCAGTGGGACCAATGAAGAACACCTGGAGCATGTGAGAAATGTGTTGTAGTGGTTAAGGGAAGAAAAATTGTTGATAAATTTGAAGAAGTGTACATTTTTGAAGGAGGAGTTGGTATACTAGGGTTTTGTGGTTTCCAAGGAAGGACTAAGGATGGATCCCGAAAAGGTAAAGGACATTTTGGATTGGCCAACACCTAAGTGTACTTTTGATGTGAGAAGCTTCCATAGTTTGGCAAGCTTCTATAGAAAATTTATCTAAAATTTCAGCAATATTTGTGCACCACTTACATAATGTATGAAGAAAGGAACTTTTTCAGTGGATAGAAGCAACCACAAAGTCATTTGAAAACTTGAAGAAAAAGGTAACTAGACAACCAGTTTTGGTACTTCCATATTTTAACAAGGTGTTTCAAGTGGACTGTGATGCAAGAAGTTCAACAAATGGAGAAGTTTTGAGCCAAGAAGGATGACTGATTGCATTCTTCAGTGAAAAATTGAATGATACTAGAAAGAAGTGTTATGTTTATGATAAAGAATTTTATGTTATCGTACAAGATTTGAAGAAATGGCGACATTAATTGCTATCGAAGGAGTTCATCTTATTTATTGATCATAAGGCACTACAATACATCAACACTCAAGGTAAGGTAAATCAAAATCATTCCAAAAGGGTATAATTTTTGCAAAGTTACTTGTCCGTTTTGAAGCACAGGTCTAGAAAATTGAATAATGTTGCATATGTGTTAAGTTGGAGAATAATGCTACTAAACACTTTGTTAGTCGAGGTTGTTCACTTGGAATGTATGAGGGAGTTGTATGCAAAGGACATGGATTTTGTGGAGGCTTGGGAAGAATGTGAGGCACCTTGGAGCATCGATAGAACACTGTATTTGTATTTCCACGTCCAAGAAGGAGTCTTGTTTAATAATTAGAATTTGTGCATTCCACAGAGCTCATTATTGCCGAATCTTGTTAAAGAGATACATGGATTAGGTTTGAGTGGTAATTTTGGAGTTGATAAGACCACAACATTAGTGAAGGAAAGATATTTTTGGCCTAATATCAACAAGGATGTTAGGAAGTTTTTTGAGTGTTGTAGAGTTTGTCAACTAGCGAAAGGAATGAGCCAAAACATAGGGTTATATACACCACTGCAAGTACTTGAGATACCATGGGAAGATGTAAGTATGGACTTCATTTTGGGACTGCCAAGAACACATAAAGGTCATGATTTAGTATTGGTTGTAGTGGAAAATTTTCCAAACATGGCAGATTTCATACAATGTAGAAAGACCAATGATGTTACTCACATGGTTGTTTTGTTTTTCCAAATATTTGAGGTTACATGGATTTCCAAGGAGTATCACTTCTGACAGAGATATGAAGTTCCTTAGACATTTTTTGAGGACAATTTGAAAAAATATGGGGTCCAAGTTGTTGTATAGTTCATCATACCATCTACAAACAAGCGGATAAACCAAGGTGGTTAACTAGAGTCTTGGAAATTTATTGAGGATCTTGAGCAGAGAGAAACCAATGCAATGGGATTTGGTTTTGGCCTAGGATGAATTTTCCTACAATGATTCAGTAAATCAATCTATGGGAAATAGTCTATTTCATATTATTTATGGAGTTGTGGATTTAGTTAAGTTGCCAAATTTGGAGGATCGAAGGATCGCTAACACAAGTGATTTTACAAAGGAAATACGAGAATTACTTGAACATGTCAAGCGAAAGATACAACAAAACAATGCCATGTACAAAAAAACTTCATATCTACAAAGAATACAAAAGAATTTTGAAGAAGCTGAATTGGTACTGACCCATTTAAGGAAAGAAAGGTTCCCTAGAGGTACATACAATAAACTCAAGTACAAAAAAACCGGACCATGTCAAGTCCTGGAGAACATTTCTGATAACGCCTATAAATTGGAGTTATAGGAGGATTTTGAAATTTCACTGATATTTAATGTTCTTGAATTATATGAGTTCCATGAAGGAGAAGAGAATGGTGAACTAGATACCATGAACACCTTGCAAAAGAAATTTCCAATTAAATCAATTGAGGTAGTGGAACAAATTTTGGCAAAGAGGGTGTGTAGAAGGACTCGAAACAAATAGTACTTCGAGTATATAGTCAAATGGAAGAACCACAATTTTGAATATGCATTGTATATTTATGAAGAAGAGTTGTAATACCTTCAAGGATATTCCTCTCCTCCACCAACCCCGCAATTACACCCACATGAGCTGGGAGCTCATGTTTTTTCTTACCAAGGGTGTCTCATGCAGGAGCATCCTTGGTCTTGGGAAATCAACATCACATAGGATAAATTAGATTTTTGGTAGATAACATAAGAGTTGCATGCCGTTGTTGTAGAAGAGTTGCAGGAAGCAACTGCAGAAGAGATGTAAGAACTTGCGACATGGAGTTGATGTAGGAGAGTTGCGGGAAGTTTTTTTAGGAAAACATAGGGAAGTTTTTGTAGAGTACATGTTGCGGATGTTTACTACGAAATCCATTCCTCATAAACTAAATACATGGGATAGAACAATTAATGAACAAACAAGAAGGATACAAATTGTCGGGAGGAGGAAAACGTGCTAGGGAATGGGGAGATCAATCGTTCTCCTCCCAATGGAAATCAAACAATGGATCAAGGATTAAGGAAGGGCCACGGGAAGAAAAAAGGGTTGGAAACCAATGGATGGGTGAGTCTTCCTCGTTGGTAGAGGAAGACTTTAGATTGAGGAATCGAGGTTGATAAAAACATCTCAAGATAATAGAACTGCAAGGAACAACTTCAGAACAAAGCGTATGAGTAAGTGAACTCCATCAAATGTTTTTAATTTAGTGCAAATTTAGGGAAGCCACATAGAACCTTAGAATGAAAGAAAATGTAGTCAAACTTATGAGCGTTGTATGTAGACTGTAAACAAGAAAAGGAGTTTATTCCTCAGATTGTAAGAGATAAAAAATTGCCTTAATTTTTTTTTTTCATTTTGAATGTAATTGGTTGTTGTTTCTTATCTCATATATTTTTTTGGTAATTTCCTCATCCTTGTTATTTTGTTTAATTCTGTAACAATGCACACTAGTATTTGTGCACTCTGAAAGGCAATGAGCATGATTTTTTAACTGAGTTTAGCTACAGGGTCGTGCATTACTACGTCAATATAAAAACTTTCCATAGAGGGTGTTATCACATATAGTTGTCAAGGACAACATGTCGTCCAAGTTTGTGGTTTGCACAGGAAGTGTCCGAGCTGATCTGAAAATTAACTTGATCTACAATTCAAGATCTTTTAACCATTATTTGCATCTGATTTTTTAACTGTTAACCACCTTTGTAATGCAAAATTAAAGAACATCAATCAAGCACATGAGCACATAAACATGTAAGCAAACCATCCATGAACAAGAATTGGTAACAGAGTTCACCAGACCCCCTGGCTACGTCTCCGGGCCAATTTCCAAATGGGAAGGCCGATAGATTAAGTATTCAAATGCTTACAAAGTGAATTCGGAATTCTGTCTGTCATATACAGTAACAGACTTCAACAATAGCTGCAAGATGAAATTAAGAGACTTTAAAGTATGAACATGAATACCTTTCTGTATATCCGAAAGATTCTATGAGCATTTTTCTGTCTGGATGACTAAATGCAAAAACTAAAGCTGGATCTGTAATCCTTGCGAAAAACCGAGACTTTTGAGTATAAACTCGATATATTTCAGAACTGGACTTAGAGTGCCCTTCTTGGCACAACTCCCAAAATCTACCTCTGATTCGTACAGTCAGTATGGCCTCAGGATGCGTGCAAATCCAAAACCACCTTGATCCATGTGCAAAACCACCTAGGGTTGTGTGCAAAACCACTTCGGTCCACGTGCAAAACACCTCTATCACTGTGAAAAACCACCTCGGTTTGCGTACCAGTCTCTGTCTGCATCAAAACTCCCCCTCGGGATCCATGCCCATGGCTCATTTAAATAATGGAAAAAAAAACCCAAAAGGGGGGCGTGGGCCATAGGCCACGCGCCCACCCAAATCCCACCAAAATCGGCAATGTTTAAGGTTATTCCGCCACCTCTCGCCACGTCTCATGGTGGTGGCGCGTTGGTAGATGTGGTGGTTAGGGGGGCGGAAGTCCCAGGGTCAAACCCGCAGGCTTCTCCTCCCACTGCATATGTGATATGGTATGGCGCGATTATGGTTTGGATATATGTTTTGACTTTGGATATAAGTTATGGTTTGGCGTGTTTATAACATATGGTTGTTCTTTGGTTTATGGCAAAGCTTGTGGAGGCATATGGTAAGGTTTCAATCTAACACTTAGATACCAAGGGGGGGCCTCGGTGTTGGCAAGGTTGAGAGCTAAGCCCTTGACCATCCCCCTTTTTCCCAACCATGGGGTCATGGTGGCCTTATCCTAAGGTCTTGGGTTCAATTCCCATAGCCCCAAATTACATTTTTTTAACCATTTTTCACCATTTTAACCATCTTTGACGAAACTTCAACTACTAATATCTTTGTCATCTGGAGGCTGTTTTTCCAGAAACGAACGTCACCAGAAAGCTGTTGACGAGCTCTTCCACTTTGTAAGCTTTACTTTGCATTTTGAATACTTTAACTCTATCTAATTTTGAGATGATCCACCTGGATCAAACCTTCCCATTGGAAATCTTTTTGGCCACAAAAAGTATGAAATCATTCAGAAAATAAGTGAGGGTATAATTCCCTCACTCTTCCGATATCTAACCACCTTGATTTTCTTGGATGCATTCCTTTTAACCCCACATGAAGAAACTCCATGTCTCCTCTTCGTGAAGATCTGACCTTCTTGGCCAGTATTACATCTTCTTGAAGTTCATTAAGATACTCAGGAGAAAACTCGTCCATAGAAGGTACTTGAACCTATACATCTTGGTCTATAATCATAGGCGGATCATACAATTTCAAGTTTTCCACATTAACAACTGAATACATTTGCATATAAGGAGGCAATTTTAATCGGAAAGCATTATTACCGACTTTGTCCAAAATTGTAAAGGGTCCATACCTGATAGGTTTCAACTTTCTACCTTCACCTTGAAGTTGATCTTTGCTGATATGAAGCCATACTTGATCACCAATCTGAAAATGATGATCTATGTGATGCTTGTCATGCATTTTTTTGTATTTGGCCTGACTTGATTCCAACTATTCCTGCATTTCTTGATGAATTACCTGAATCTGCTGAATAAACCTTCGAGCTTTATCTGCATCAACCTGTTCACATTCCACTGTATCTTTCCCAAAAATGAAGTCTAAAGGAGACTTTGGCAAGTACCCAAAACATGTCTCGAAGGGAGACTTT
>ML780929.1:393153-458523 GCA_009831015.1 Picea engelmannii
CTCGTACCCCCTTGTACCTGTCCTTCCCTTCCCCTGCAAGTCTACCCCTCCTCTCCTTTGGACAATTCCTCCCACACACTAGTCCCCTCCTCCCTCTTCTTACTAGTTTTGTTTCACTCTCATTTGCAGGCGGTTTCCATGATGGGAGGTTTTGTTATTTCTCTTACCTCATAAATGCTCATGTCAAGAGCACCTTGGCCACCTATCCCTGAATCCAAGAAATCCCTTATTGGAATGGACCCTCCACAAAAGACCAAAAAATGCATAAAGAAGCGAGACAGGCCCATAAACTTAACACTTGGTGACAACATTAAGCTTCATGATATTGTCACCATGCAGAATACCACCCTGGTTGGTAGATTCACAATAAAGAGTCCATCTTCATACTTGCTCAAGGTATGGACTGCGTCAACTTTTTCCACCCATCTTGGATATGATCCATCCAACCTTGTTCTTGCAAAAGGGTGGCTAGCATGGACCTTAAAAATAGAGAAATATGCCTCCCCTATTCTCTCAAGATGTTGGTGCTATGGAAAGCAAGCCCTCTTTCTGAAATGATGGACCCCAAAGTTCAATGCCTCCACTTCCTGTTAGGAAATCACCCCAATTTGGGTCAGGATTCCTGGTTTTCCTATCTCCTGCTAGACGTAAGAGATCTTTCAAAAAATTGGCACCACCTCGGGGAATTTCTACGAAGTAGATATTTCCTACAAGAAAACAGGATATATGGCCATGGCACACATCTTGGTTAGACTCAAATAAACAAATTGGCTTGAAAATTGCATCTCCATACAACACCAAGGCCACACTTCCACTCAAGAATTCGACTATGAAGGAATTTTGTTTAGATGTGGTTGTTGTCATGTCTACGAGAACTTGGCAAACGATTTCCCCCTGCAAGTGAAAAAAATGAAAATGGGTCAAGAAATCTTCCACGAATCTGCAAGGGACCACTATCCCCTACCCGCCTTCATCATTTCCTCATATAGCGGAAGTGGGCACATCAACTCCGGTTCTAGATCATGCTCCTCCAACTAACTTTCAATGTACTCCCCCTATCTCGGCACTAGAAACTCTCTTGAGTATGCTTCTCTCTCCTCCTTCAAAATTTATTCCTCCCTTTTATTTATTTGCACAATACCTTCACAGCTCTCCATCACTCTCTCCTCCCCAAAAACCCTTAGAAATTTCTTTCCTGCCAGGGCTCTTGGGAATATCTAGCCCTGCCTCGATACCCCTCATCTCTCTCTCGCCCCCTATCATTTTTGAACACCCCATTTCCCACTCTCCTTCCTTCACTTCTCCGGTCCCTTGTTCCCCCCCTTCACATCCCCCCCACACTCTTCATTCCCTCTACCCCCTCCCCTCTCCCCTCTCGCACTCTACCAAAATAAAACCTTAGATCCTTTATTCATGAACCAAAAGAGGCCCCCATTGGAGTTCAAGGAGATCTCGAAACCTTTGTGGATCCGGATAAAAATCCTTTGAACCAAGGAATAAAGTATTATATATCTCTAGATCATAAGCAAGCACAATCAAAAGTTCACTCTGGGAAACATGATCTCTTTTTGGGTCTCTTAGAGCATCGACCCCCGCACAAGGTCCTCCATAATTTTCTATCACATAATTGCAGGGGGATGGACAACCCCACAAATATAATGGCCATTCAAAGGATGATTGAAATCCACAAAACCAACCTCATTTTTCTTCAGGAAATGATGATGGAAGGAGACACAACGATCAAATCATTATCTTCCTCCCTTCCAGGATGGAACTTCATAGGATTAGATGCTTCATGGAAATCAGGAGGTCTCCTCACATGTTGAAGAACTAACTCATTACAACTCACCAACTCATGAGCCATGAAGGATGTCTTGGGCACTCACTTATTCTCCCCCTCTCATAATCTCACCTTTCTCTTCCTCAACACCTATGACTCATATTCAAACATGAAATATTTCTGGGACAAACTGGTACTTCCCGTATTACAAAAAGACTTGATCGTTTTCTAATTTATGAATATTTTTTGCAAGAATTTTTTTGCATTCGCTAATGGGTCTCCTCTGGTGGCGTCTCTGATCACTCCCTTATTCTCTTTGAATTCACTCCTGACCCAATTAGACATCCTTACCCCTTCAATTTCAACTCCACATGGCTAGAGGACCCAAGCTATTTGGATCTTGTCATACATACTTGGACTCCTCTAAATGAAAATCTCCCTGAATACCCCCCTATTTAGTTCCTGGAAAACGTCAAAAGAGTCAAGAAGGAAACTATTTATTGGAGAAAAGACAAAAAATCAAATAAAACCAAGCTCTTCTGGAAATAGAGAAACAACTCAAAGAATGGATGGAGGCGGCGATGGTCACAAACTTTTCTAAAGAACAAAAATCCAAAATCCTCTTGCTGGAGAAGAAAAAGAATGAAACTTTTATCTCCAGAGAAAAAGTATGGTGTTTAAAAAGAAGAGCTCTTTGGCTCCAAGTTGGAGACGACAACACAAATTTCTTCCACAATGTGGCCAACGATAGGAAATTAAAAAACACAATCTAGGCCATACAAAGAAATGATAGGTCAATGACCATAAGTTTTGAAGAAATTGTAGCTATAGGTACCTCCCATTTTCAAAATTTATTCAAGGAAGATTAGAGATTGACAATTGAAGCCATATTAAAGATTGTCACTCTATTCCCTAGATTTGTGGATCATGAACATAATGACTCCCTATGGTAGAAGTCACAAAAGAAGAGCTCCAAAAGACTTTGCACAACTTCCACAAGGACAAAGTCCTGGGGCCGGATGGGCTTCCAGTAGAATTCTACTCTGTAACTTTTAATGTTCTTGGCGATGATCTCCTCAAAACCATAGAATATTCTCGCACCGCTGGCCAGGTATTATCCCCCTTCAATTCTAATTTCATTTCCCTCATTCTGAAGACAGACAACCCACAATCCTTTTATCAATTTCACCCCATCTCCCTATGCAACAACATCTACAAAATTATCACAAAAATCATAGAAAATTGCTTAAAGGAGATCCTTGTTGATAATATTTCTGGGGAATAGTTTGGGTTTTTATGAGGAATACAAATACATCAAGACATAGGGATAGCTCAAGAAGGTATACACTCAATACATTATGGAAGGAAAAAGGATATCACCTACAAAGTTGACCTAGCCAAATATTTTGATCACATTAGTTGGCTCTACATCAGGTTGCTTCTCAGTCATTTTGGATTCTCTCACTCCTTTGTTATCTGGATTCTCAGTTGCATTTCTACAACATATTCTTCTCTCCTCATAAATGGCTCAAATTCCCCTTTCTTCAAAGAAAAAATAGGGCTCAGGAAGTCTTACTCTCTTTCCCCTTGGCTCTTTTTTGGTAGTTGAATCACTAAGCCGTATTATTTTAGATGTAGTCACACAAAGGAAATTCAAAGGTATACAAATTTCTCCAAACTTCTCTCTCACTCATCTACTATTTGTAGATGACATGCTCACTTTTTGCGAAGGAAGATTTTTTTTTCTAGACAAATTAAAGGACATCCTCAATACCTTTTGCCTCTCCATTATTATGCAGATCAACCAGGAAAAATCCTCATTATTGGTCTGGGGATTAAATGATCAAGAATCACACTCAATCTCTGCCCTCCTTGGAGTGCAAATTAAAGACCCAACAAAGGGACTCAAGTACCTAGATTTCACCCTCAAGGCATTAGGTTACAAGAAAGTTGACTGGGCATGGTTGTTGGACAAAATTGAAAAGATATTTCTCTCCTGGTGTAACATATGGCTCTCAAGAGCCGACCGATTAGTGCTCCTCAAGTCAGTTTTAGAAGCCATTCCAGTCTTTTAGACCTCTCTTGCTTGGGTGCCAAAAGGAGTTTTACACAAAATAAATCAAAAGTCCATTTGCTTTCTTTGGGTAGGAAAATAAGACTCTCGGCCCCTAGTGATGGCTTCAAAGAAACTCATCTCAAAGCCAAAATGCAATGGAGGACGGGGACTCAAGGACATTTTCTCCTTCGCAAATGCACTAGCAGCTGAAAATTCTTGGAGTCGGGTGGATGGGAATGACTTGTGGCACAAAATAATAAAGGAAAAATACTTCCACCAACAATATCTTTTGGAGTGGATCTACTCCCCAAACAAATCTTCGAAGAATGGAACTATAATTTTCAAAGTAATCATAAAATATTTTCACATAGTTGGAGATTGGCTAATTTGGAAGATTGACAATGACTCCAAAGTGATAATTTGGAAGGACCCTTGGATTGGATGTACAAAAAATCATATACTTCATGAGGAGCTCATCACTTCACTAAATCAGAGAGGCTTCTATTATCTAAATCAAGTTGGATGAAGGGACTTTATCACATGCAATACTAGATGGGTTTCTAGAGAAGATATAAACATAGAAGCCAACATGTTACCATCCTGGCAACGTTACATCAACTCCTTGGGAAATTATTTTTTGAGACTTTCAGATCAAGATGAACAACTTATCTAGTCCTTTAGTTCACCAGGGAAATACTCTCAGTTCACCAGGGAAATACTCTCCTAAACTAGGATACTTATCACAATTTCAAGTAGTTGCAAATGACCCCCCCCTCCCCTTGGTGGGGGAAACTCCTTTGGAAATTCAAATGTCCTCCAAATTCAAAACTATTCATGTGGCTTATTTTACAAAATAAGGCTCCAACTTTGGAAAACTTGCAGAAGCACTCCTTCATAGGTCCAAGCCAATATGCTCTATGTAAATCAGAAGAGGAATCCATTCTATATCTCTTCCTTCATTGTTCCTTTACAACATCAGTTTGGAGAGAGGTTAGTAGCTCAATTGGACCATCTTTTACCTGGAATGGTCTCACCATTTCGGATGCCCTGGAAAATTGGCTGACTGACCATCAAAATCATGATTTCAAGGCTCTCCCCCTCATCATCTGTTGGGGAATTTGGATAGCTCAAACTCATTCCATCTTCGAAGACAAATATGGCTCCATTTCTCATATAGCCATCCAATGCCTCAAAATATTCTTCACCTTTCGTAAAAAAATTACTTCTACTTCAGTAATAAGAATCAAAACACCTCCAACCATCAACTCGAAATTACCATGGGCCTTTTTTATTGGTGTTTCCCAACACTCTCCCTCTATAGGAGGTGCGGGGGGAATTCTTCATACTTATGAAATCCAATCCTTTTCTTTCTCAGTTGGGCTAGGAGAGGCCACAAACAACTTCAATGAACTTATTGCTCTTTATCTTCTGCTACTTTTGTCCCTTGAAAATAGCATCAATCATTAGAATATCTATGGAGATTCTTTATTTGATATTCATGTCATGAAAGGAACACACTTTCTGCGTTCCTACACATTGGTTCCATTATTGGAGGAAATAAAGAGGCTCCCTGCAGAGTTCACTCATATCTCATTTTCACATGTGTACATGAATCACAATCAACAATCGAACCAACTCTAAAAAAATGGAGTGGACTTGGACAAAGGATGTTGGAAAATCAAGGAAGAAGGCACGGATAGCTCAATATATTCACAACAATTGGGCCAATCTATGATTAAAATCTTTTCTTTTTGAAACGTATAAGAATGTAGATCTGAAATTGAAAACTAGCACAATCTCATCCAGATAAATATGGTTTTGATGTATATTCAAATGTGATAGGCATTATACAAACACACTGTGGACTCATAGGAAGAAGAGTTTTGTACAATTTTGTTTATTTTTATCCTTCTGCAATACTCCACTTCCACTCATACAAGATACAGGAATGCCTATGACATATACACATGTAATTTTATTTCCTTATAAACAAAATTACGTAATTTTTCCTTGAAGAAAAAAACACATTGAAATCAAAATAGAAAATATCTCTTCATGTATCATCCAACCTAGACAACAACATGATTGAAAACATAATATTAAATAAAAATTAATATAGTTCAACCACATTTCTATATCCAAAAATGACCAACAATATTTTGTTGATGTAGAACTACAATTGATAGTTGGTTTCCTTCATTGCCATTTCTCTAACCTGAATACTTGAAATAAAACATTTCCTTCAATATCTTTTATTTTCATTACTCTCAATTGTGTCCATCCTTGTGAAATATTTAGGTGGTACAACACCATTAAAACCCTCTATCAAAATCACTCTATTTTTTTAAACAAAAACCCTAGTAAGTAAACATGCATCTCTTGCATACTTGCATTGCAAAACATAGTGAAACAAAACACAAAAATTGGCTATGAAAAAAGAATGTTATATAACAATTAATATAATTCAACCATATTTCAATGTTCAATAATGGCCAATGAGTTTCTATTGATATCCAACTATAATTGATGGTTGATTTACTCATTACATGCCTTGAATATTTTTTCCCCTTTGGAATACAATTTGTCCCACCCTCAAATCTGTAAGCAAGAATGAGATTGTTGGTACCTTACCAACCCCAACAACAATTGTCTCTAAAATATCCCCAATCAAAAATCAATTCATGAAGAGAAATAATGTCACAAGTGATATTTGAATCCAAGTGGAGAGGATAACTTTCCTTCTCTCGACTACCCGAGCTAGACCCAATTGACATAAAAAAATGTTTCCCATATATTTTTTCCTACCCTCAATGTGGGTTGGATTGTTGGTATCTTGCCAGTACCACATATGTGCATCTCACTCATGAAAAGTGCACATGTCACAATTGAGAATTGAAATCAGGTGGGGAGGATAACAATTTCTCCTCCCAACCACTCGAGCTAGACATAATTAACAACGTGCATGGAATACTTGAAATAAAACATTTTATTCAATATCTTTTATTTTTCTTCTGCTCAATTGTTTCTATCTTTGTAAAATATTTATGTGGTAAAACACCATTAAAACCCTTTGCCAAAATCACCTTGTTTTTAGAAACATAAAGATTCATTCCATCTTGTAAATCATTTTCTACATCCAAATATATCGACACTTGACAATCACTGGGCATCCCACTAATTACGTCATTGTTTATTGATAAGCCTCTTTCAAAGTGAACATGATACAATTTCATATTGTTGAGGCCATTCATTTTAATTGAATTCAAGCTCTTCAAATAAATTCCATGTACACAGAGTGGAACCTCTTCAATTGGAAATATATGTTTTAAGGAGATCAAGGAATGAAGGAGGAGGGTGGAATAGAAGCACGGTAGGTAGAGGGGGCTATGGATATCAAATAGGAGAAAGTGATGATTTGATTCTCTAGGTTGATGCTTGTCATTTGTTTTGCAACAAAGAACTATTGAATTGAATTTGAATAGTAGAAGTGATGGATATGTGGCGGTGAAAGATTTCTTGACTATGAACATGAGAAATCATACATGAATTCCACTTCAATCTCACACTATTAATGAGATCGGAGAGGTAGTAAAGAGTAATAATAGCAAACTCTTTTGTTTACTAGAAGAAAAATGCGTGCTCATAATTAAACAAAACCAAGAACATAACATGGAGTTGATAGATTTACAAGGGTTGTTGAAACCTATGATGTATACTGGAAAATTCTGGTCTGTGTACATGCAACTTAATTGAAGAACCTGGAGTTAATTAGAAAGAATGGCCTCAACCACATGAAAAGGAATCATGTCGACTTTGACAGTTGTTTATCAACATACAATGGTGTAATTATGTGGATGCATAGTGATTATGTAGTGTTGACATTTTGGATGTGCAAAAGGATTTACAAGATGGAATGAATCTTTTCATTTCTAAAAATTGAGTGATTTCTAGAGGGGTTTAATGGTGTTGTACCACCTGTTATCACTCCAAGAAACTCCTTAGGGTTGTAGGCTAAGGATGCTTGGTAACTTAAGAAATCATGAATAATGAAAATGTGGATCAATGGGATAGTTGAGAATAGCTAATGGGAAGACAACTCACAATGCAATCAAATGAAACAGTGCTTTTAGGAATCAATGACCAGACAGAGTAATATCAAAAGGTATGGAGAAAATTGATCTAGATAATCAAGTACAACAGTGTGTAGGATCATACAAGCCAACAAGAATTCCTTTAGTTCAAGTTTATGAGCTAAATAAGAAGATGACAGTTCTTAATAGCTGGACTAAACTGAAATAAAGTACATAATATGGAATAGATGAAGAAATCTGTCATATTACAAATACAACTCGATTTAAATAATAAATAATATTTTGTAGGCATGTTGAGAAATTCATATGTACGGTTATGCAATATCTTAGGATTTGTAAGATGCTTGAAAGTAGATATTGCATGGTAACATGAGAGTGGTGCAACAAAAGCGTGGTGTGTCCATAATCCCTAGGTTCCAGAACCAAATTTTGGTTTGATACCTTTATATTTTGTTTAAGTGATATTTATAATTTTACCTCTAAAATGTTGCATGATTGTATGGAACTTCAACTCCAACAAGGAAAACCAATTCCAACACACAATGAATTTTAGCGGAAAAAAAGAAGACTATGTATCATTGAATCCCATATGCAAAAAACAAATCTTAAAATACAATGAACTTCAATTCCAACATAGAGCGCTACAAGGAAAACATCACATAACATATATTTTAGCGAAGGTTTCTTGTGTTACAAGATTAGGAAAAATTTTCAAAAGAAAAAAAATCTATTTTTTATAACGGAGGTTTCAATGAATGTTTAATATAACTAAACTTTTTGGGCAATCGAAGGTCGTAACTGATGTTTTTTCCCCAGTGCGTTTAAAACAGTAAAGCACACCAATACACACAAATTTAGTGTGCACTGGTGCATATTGTATACATTGAAAGTCTCCATGCGAATTTTATACATAGAATGCAATGGTGTGTTTAATCTATTACAAAAACACTGGTGCCTATCATATATTTTAAAAGCACCGATGTGACTTATCTACTACGCAAATTAGTGAGAATTATATACTAATACACACTAGTGCAAAATAACAATTTAAATGCACTGATGCTTAAATAAGTATGAAATGCATTGTTGAGTTCAAATGAAGACAATGCACTGATATGTTCTTGTATTGAATTATTTTGTATTATGATTGTGCAAATGCAACTTCTTATTTTTTAATTATAAAGTTTCTATTAATAATCATAATTTTTTTTTTATTTTTTATAATAACATTGTTTTTATATTTTAATTAATGTGTTTGTATATAACCATGGCATTAATGTATTGTATCATTAAATGGATATACCAGTGGATTACACCTTTATTCATTGTAATTATGCAAATCATCCATATATTTAATTAGAAAAGTAATATTTATTTATTTTTTAACAAGAATGGATGGCATATTCGTTGATATATAAAAAAGGTTGCAATTGAACCAGTTAGCTATAGATACAACATGTCTTGAAAGATTAATAAATAAGAGCAATATTACCAATTTTGTTACTAGACTTACACCTACAAACTAAGATTTCTTCATATTATCTATTTGTAACCTATATTTGTGGCAAATACATGTTCTAATAAAATTTCCACACAATAAAATGACTTGACAAAACATAATGAAAACATGTTCAAATTATGAGAATCCATGCCCACTCTGGGCTTCTTTCATATCATCTTCTTCAACCTCCTGCAAACCATTTGCTAGCTTTTTTATTGGGTCCTCCTTATAATCCTTCATTGCTTGGTGCACCGTGACAACCTCCCTTATTGCTTCTAATTGAATAGAACTGATATAAACCTCTTAAAACCAAACCACAAGTCGAGGAGGTTGTCCCAACATAATTCCACACCATACACCACCACTTCTCATTGCAACATTACCTAGGTGCAAACAAGTCCATCCCATCAGATAATGCAAAATTTTGAAGCTGAACAAGGCTCCCACCTACTTGCAGAGACGACCTAAATACACCACCTTGGTAATCATATATATATATCCCACCTTTATTACAGAGCACCATTAGACTAACCATCAACCTCCTCTTTCATCAATGGTAGTGTAAGTGTGGACAGGGGGTAAGGGAGAGGGAGGAGACTTTAAAGTGCTCTCCTCAACCCTCACCACAAGCCACTTGTTTCATGAAGGTCAATGAGTGTTATGTCTATAGTTTCTATTCATGGAATCAATTGAACAACGGGGTCACCCCCATATTGAACCAACATTCTTTTTGTTAGATTGGTTGCTAAGTTTTCCATGGAATCTGCATGGACATTGCAATCTTTAATTGTGTTATAGAATTCAATAGATTCAAAAAAATATTGCATTTGTTTGATTCTAGAGATAGACATAGTGAATGAAGAGGAGAGAACTTGGCCTTCTTTTTTCACCTGGCCAATAATAAGCGACGAATCGCCAAAAATAAAAACCTTTTTTACTACCATAGCATGTCATATGAGTGTTCCTTGATACAAAGCAAGAAATTTTGTTTGATTATTCATTTCCTCGCCTAATCCCCATGCATAGGTTAGTTCTTGTTGTCCATTAGGGTTGTAGATAACTCCACCTACACCTGCCACCCCTCGACAACATATATTTTACAAAACTGAATGTTGCAATAAAAAAGAAAGTCCAATATAAGGTGCCCTTTGTTATACAAAATGGGACAACATAAAGGTCCATGATAATCAAAATGTCCATAAATAATTGTTATAATTATTGGTAACATGTCATCATACCAATTGGGACAATATGTCAACATTAAAAAAAATGTCTAATTTTTACAGACAAATATTACATATAATATAAACTAGAAACATTCAATTATATTGATTATCATTTATCATTAGATTTGTTGTCATTTCTCGAATAACTTGTATACTACATTTCTTAATCACTTGTAGGGAATAAAGTACTTGGGTTATTTGCAATGTGTTGTTAATTAGCTTGATTTTGTTGCTTGTTCCACTTCTTTATGTCCCATATACAAACATAGAAATAAAGTGTAATGAGTGTGTCTACATTTATAGTATAATATACTCGATTGTGTAAATAAAAAAAAATGCATATTCAATGGATTGATTTTTGTACTGTAAATGAAAACAACATCAAAATGATGTTCTTTCCACTATATCCCTCATATTTTTATAAAAAAAATTCCCGTTGTCATTAACTTCTAGCATCACTTCAGATGAACTAAGGATTGATTCTTTATCATTTACATATTTCATAATTTTTTCTTCTTAGGAAATCCTTATCTTCCCTCGTTGTCAATCCTTGCACAACATTCAACATATGTGAAATCAAATATTTGAAACCTAATAGCTAGTATTGTTATGAAGTACATTATTACTAAAAAGTTATGAAGAAAACTTCATGTCTATCACCTTTTGATCCACTTAATTTAATTGTTTGAAACATTTCTTCATGTTTGTTGCCACAAGTTTTTTCCCTTTATCTTCTATCAACAAACAAACTTCACAATGAAATATCTTCTTTCAACGTATTTAATGTATAATGCATATTCTTAAACTTGAAAACATTTAAAAAAAACGATAGGACCAAGCAATGCATTTTATAGTATGTAGTTCATTGGTGCATATTTATTGTACGATGAACATCTCAAAACTTGAATTTTAAAAAAAATAACGTGCCCAAATAATACACCATAGAGTACACAATGCACTAGTGCACACTTATCATACAATGTACATTATGAAACCCATATAAATTTTTGGAAAAAAAACTATTGTCAGGAACAAAATTTGGGACCCAATGCAACAAGGGGCTCCAATCCATTAAGTTATCCATTAAAAAAAAATAGCTCTTGAGGTCTACAAATACCCAAAATCCCTAAAAACAAATCTCATTGTAGAAACTAAACTCCTGAAACTAGGGTTTGGTGATATAAAAACAAAATGGAAGCAACAACAAAGCTAAGGCTTACGACATTGAAGATGGTTTTGAAACCCTTCTATTTTGTTGACATAAAGAGAATATAGTTACATACCTAAAAAAATTCCTTTGCGGATTTGTATGAAACCCTAAATGTTGTCACAACAACGGATTGAGGTTTAGGGTTTTTTTCAATCACTTTTACAAAATGAAATTCCTACTATTTTTTTCAAATTATTTTTAGGTGCATTGATGAAAAATGTGTGGTTTAGTTATAATAAAAAAACGTTTTTCTTCGTGTGTGGTGTGCTTTTTAAAATGTAAGTGCACTTGTGTGCTACATTACTTTAATTGCATTGTAAATCATTTTCAATGAAAATAGAAATGAAAACCTCTGTATCATATTACAAACAATAAATTTAAAATATCAAATAAGTTCTCTTAATGCACTACGAATGGGTCTCTGTGGTCTCATCTTTGTGGTGTACATTGTTATCTCATATATGTGGTGTAATTTTTAGAATGGGTCTCATATCTACGGTGTAATTTTTAGAATGGGTCTCATATATGCGGTGTACATTATTGAATGGGTCTCATCTTTGTTTTCTGTTGAATGGGTCTCATTTATGTCGTCTATTGAACGGGTCTTTGCAATCCCAAATTGAACGTAAAATTGAATGAATCCTTGGGCACTAGATCGAAATCCTAGATCAATGAACACATTATTGAACATGGCCTCATATTGAATGCATTTTTGAATGGTGTCTATGGTATTGCCACGATGAATCAAGTGCACAAGTTCCTTCTGTAATTATTTTTATTTCTTTTTCTTTCCAATATGAGAAATTCACTATTGATACCAAAATCCATCAAGAGGAAACCTAGCAAAGTAACCCTAGACAATATTTATGAACATATAGAATCATTAGAAAAATGTAGAGAAGAGAGAGAAGCCAAAATTCAGACAGATTTAGAAGCAATGCTTGATAATAAATTTAGATCATTAGAAGACAAGATTCAGACAATGATGTAAAATATAATGATTAGGGTTGGAGACTCAGTTGAAGAAACTGGAGGTTAGATTACAATAAATGGAAAAACAAATCCAAAAAGAAATATTCAAACCAAGAAGAAGAGGTCAAAGAAAATCGTAATCTTAGGGACAAGATTAAAAATCTAGAAGAAAAACTAATTAACAATTTAGGCCTAAACATCAATGGCCACCTATTCAGGGACTGCCCCCTTAATTCTCCTCCACAGGGGACTCCGGGTAAGGAAGAAATAAATCCAGATGGATTTACTAAGATCCCAAACAAATGAAAGGCAAGTCGAAGACATCCCAAACAAACAGGAACAACTTTGAACAAAAACTCAAGTAATAGATTCCAAATCTTGGAAGGAGAACCGAGCAAAACCCCAACTAAGGAACAGTTAAAGGAAACCATATAACCTAAAGAGGATGATACCAATAGGCATAAAACAGAGGAAGAACCAATGGTGAAAGGCCCATAAGACACAAAAGTAAAGATGAAGGAAACCCTAGACTCTAGAGCATAGTCGATAGAGGAATCAGATATGGATGCATCTCAAGAAATGGAATTAGAGGAAGCCAAGCTAGACATACCAAGGTTGGGGGAGATCCACGACTCAAAATAAATAAATATCCTCACCATAGTTCATATCAAAAGGATTAAAAAATACCTAGAGAACGAGAAAGGTAAGAAAAAGACCTTTGAATTCGAACCTCCCCCTTCAGGGGTTATGGGGATCAACACCAACCCTCTAAAATCCCCTAAGAAACTCTCAGGAGAAGAGAAAATAAGAGGTTGAAAAACCCTATCGCCAAAATATAGAGGAAACAGGAGCTCTGATGGTAGACTCTAGACAAGTGTTTTGTCTCCTGGAGAACTAATTCCTCCCCCCCACCGATAAGTTGATTATGAAAATCACATCTTGTAATATTCGAGGAATAAATAGCTCTTCCAAACAGAGATTGCTCAAATCTAAAATTTCCAGGTTGAAGGAAGACATAATACTCCTTCAAGAGACAAAATGTGATGAAGGAAATATGAGGATAATGCAAATAATTTGGCCAGGATGCAGAGCCATATGGATAGCAGCAGAAGGAGCATCGGGTGGCATCGCCACTTGCTGGGACCCAGATCTCTTTGAAATGCAGGAATCTGCGTCCATTTCTAGGCTTCTTACACTCAATTTTAGGTGGAAAGGATATGGGGAAGAGGGCTAAATCACTAATGCCTATGACCCAAATATGCCTCACTCGAAAAATATTTTCATGGATGAGATAAATATGTTGGATTACTGAGAGGGGGGGTGAACTAGTAATAGAGCAATGTAATCCTTTTTCACCATAAAATGAAAGTGTTATATCAATGCAGAATTATCATCCAATAGTTGCAGAGTAAATAAACAATGAAAAATGAGCAATCACACACATACACAATACACCAATGTTTTGTGTGGAAACCCAAAGCAAGAGAAAACCACATAATTCTTTTTCTTATATGTCTTTAATAATTACATTCATTGGAAGCACCAACTTCCTTTGTTTTCTAGCTGGAACTGGAAGGAGGCTCCAACCCCCTAGTTTATCAGGATACAACCTGAGGGAAGCTCCAACTCCGAAATTCTCTGGCTACAACCAGAAGGAGGCTACAAGTCCCTATGTTCTCCGGATACAACCACCTGTCCTTGACCCGTCCAAACACCCTGGTATATAAGTAGAATAATGGAACCACTGCCACACTATAACTATGAGATATATTGTTGTAAACATGTACCAATCAACTTGCACCAAACAACCTAAGCCGTGCATCAACCATGCATCAACCTGTACCTCAACCTGTAATCAAACTGTACCATAAACAAGTGAATCAACCATGCACCAACCTGTACCAAACAACCTGTAATCAACCTGTACCATAAACACGTGCATCAACCATGCACCAACATGTACCTCATTTATCAACTACTCATCAACTATGACTCATCAATATGTACCAACATCATCAACTATACACCTGATGTATGTTCCAACTCATCAACTACTTGTCTCAGCCATGTATCCAACATGTACCTCAACCAAAAGCCTTCATCAATTTCATCATCCAAATCTGATTTGTAACTCTGTAATAGACCTGATGTATATGATCACATACCTTCAAACCTTCCTTAATTTTAACAACACGAGACTAACATTTTCATCAAACTTTACTTTAGTCTCACATGACTAGTTTTGGATTAGTCAACAACCCTAACTTGAAATAATCATAACTATGTACCTATAATGAATAAAGATCTGAAAATAGTACACAATGTTCTTCAGTGTGTTTTATGCAATTCCTCCAGGTGGCACTACTTGGAACCTCTCAGAAAATGAGTTATAGAAAAAATGGCATACCTTTTTGAAATCTAGCTTATTCTAGAGAGCGAACGTGTAGAGCGTGCCCCACACGGAATATGTGTTGTATGGATATGAAAATCGTACACAAAATACTAAAGACTACACTCTAACCAAAACATTTGGTCTTACTGAATTTGGATCTGTTATGAAGAAGTTATGATGTTGTTACCCGAAAAACTTGTTTTAGACTAGTTTTAGGACTAGCCACAAACCCTATTTTCCACAGAGTGTAACTCCAAAAATACAACGACCCACAAGATTAAATTCATACCACAACTACTTGGATATGTTTCCTCAATGGACTCCCAATTTCACGGTCTGAATCATTCTATAAAAAAGTTATTGCGAAAATGGTGAGATGACCTGTAAATAACATACCTTAGAAAGCATCATCAAAAGAATTTATCCTCCCTTGAATTTCAGCCTTCTTTACTTTACCTTCCCTCTTAAATTCGACTTAGATATCCTTTGGTTACCTCAGTCACCTGTAGATATTCAATATGCTCAAGTGTAATTAAAATGAGAAAGCCTTGCCTCTTATTTATACTTTCATGTAGCTTCCTCAAGGGGTTACCTTTTAACCATCTTAACCCAATTTCCTTATTTTAAGGATAACCCACTTCTAACCACTTTCCATAGTTAGAAATTTATCCATTTACTTTATTATTTCAATAATCCTCCTTGACTTTGTCACTTCATGTTATTATTTAAATAATCCTCTTTGACTTTGTCACTTCACTTTATTATTTAAATAATACTCTTTGATTTTGTCACTTCACTTTATTATTTAAATAATCATTTTTGAAATTTTCACTTCACTTTATTATTTAAATAATTTATTCTTTCCAAACACTTTGACTTCTTTGACCTTTTGGGGCTTCAAGCCAACATATGAGGATCCTCCAAATTCGTAAGGCCATAACTCTCAAACCGTGAGGAGTTATGTGACGTTCCACATACCACCAGAAATGGCATGACATGTACTATCCATATTGAATAGTATTACCTACAAATATTTCAAAATGCATACCATTATACATCAAACAAACTTGGGTCCATTACGCAAACCTGGGTTCTCCAACTTCACATGGCCATAACTCTCTAACCGTGAGGAGTTATGTGATGTTCCACATACCATTGGAAATAACATGACATGTACTACTCATATAGAATAGTCTTACCTTCAAATATATTAAAACGCATACCATTATACATCAAACAAACTTGGGTCCATTACCCAAACCTTTGTGTTACCTGAATTCGCTACCGGACTTTCTCCAAGGGTTGACATCAATCACTAAGAGTCGAAATCAATATACAATATCACTCTCCAATGGTTGACATCAATGAAAACCAACAATCCATACCAAATGTCCATCAACCTAAGCCAACCGTCCGACAATATCCCCCTTTGGCATTGATGGCAACACTTAGTCATGATAACATTCATGCTTATAAGCCTCATCAATGTTTCTATCTCTCCCACTTTGACATCAATGGAAAAGAGTATCTCCCTTTGGGGATGCTCCCCCTGACTGAACTCTCCTTGGGATCCTCCCCCTGTCTACATGCCTCTATGCTCTCTCTCCAAGCATTTCTATCCTGCATCTGATAAATCTCTCCCCCTTTGTCATCAATGGCAAATGTATCTTTCCATTTGGGGCTACTCCCCCTAACTGAACTATCCTTGGGGATACTCCCCCTGATTGAAATCTTCCTGAAACTGATCTCCCAACCTGAATTGTCATATTTATGGTTCTTCCTCGTGTACATCTAATACATATAAGATAAACATTCAAAATAATTCATTTTGGAGTAGAAATTACTCCTAGTCTCTGGTGAAGATACTCAAAGGCTTCCCGTGGAAGCGGTTTTGTAAAGATGTCTGCCACTTGTTCTTTTGTGCCTACATATTCAACTTTGATGTTCTTCTCTGCAACCTATTCCCGTATAAAGTGACACTTGATTGGAATGTTCTTCGTCTTGGAGTGCATCACCGGGTTATTTGAGATACTGATGGCACTTGTATTATCACAATATATTGGAATGGGCTCATCATACTCAACTTGTATATTTGTCAGAGTATGTTTAATCCATAGAACCTATGTACAACATGATTTTTCTATAATATAATTTTCCTCGACTGTAGATAAAGATATCGATGATTGTTTCTTGCTTATCCATGATACTAAACACTCACCCAAGTAGAATGTTGCTCCACTAGTGCTTCGTCGGTCATTAATGCAACCTGCCCAATCTGTATCTGTGTAGGCAATAAGTGATAAATCATTTCCTTTTGGATACCATAATCCAAACTCTTATGTTCCTTTGAGATATATAAAAATCCTCTTCACTGCTAATACATGTGATTCCTTTGGTGTTGCTTGAAATTGTGCCACCTGTCCAACTACTTGCATTACATCTGGTATGGATGCTATCACATATAGTAGGCTACCAATCATTGACCTGTATTGCCTATGATATGTAGACTTTGAATAATCATCTTTGCTCAACTTGCAATTGGTTTTCATGGGAGTGATAACTGGTTTGCAATCTTACATTCCGAACCTCTTTAGCATTTCTCTGATATACTTGGTTTGAGAAATAAAAATTCCTTGGTTGCTTTGACGTATATGAAGACCCAAAAAGAAGGATAGTTGTCCAAGTAATGACATTTCAAATTCATTATGCATGTCCTTTGCAAATTTATGGCTTAACCTATCATCAGTACTTCCAAAAATAATATCATCAACATAAACTTCAATTAATAAAATACTATCTTGAGTTACCTTGATGTAGAGGTTGTTGTCTGCACTTCCTTTTCTGAACCCTACCTACTGTAGATATTTATCTAGTATAGAGTATCATTCTCTTGTCCAATTTCATATATCTTTCCAAACCTGCTAAGTATTCTTACAAATCCATCTCTGCCTATACTATCCAAGACTCTACTTACGCAACTATTGTTACGAGGGAAAAACTCTCTATGGACAAGGGTAAACCACAACATACAGGTATGACTGCAGAAATCAACTCAATTCCATTGTATGCTATATAAACTAATGTGTAAGATAAGAAAGAGGCCTACAACGATCCAATGTTTGATGATGTTCCACCGTTGAGCACTTAATCGACCCAAATCTTTATACCTGCAATAAATTATTAACAAACAAGAAAAACAAGTATATAGTGATAATGTAAATGGGTTTAGCACATCATATAGAATAATCCATTAATAAACATTACAAACATGCCCATGGATAATAATCATATATTTTCACGATACCAATAGGACGGGAAATGAGTATTTCTATTAATAATTGATCAACAAGAGTGTCAACATTACAGACTTTTGTGTCAGCACGGTTCAAAACCAAGGAACCAAGTTCCTTCCAACTGGGCCTCCAACACTTCAATCCTCCACCAAAGGCAAGCTCAAAAGAGAGATACAATGAGGTTCTCTCAACAATAGGGAAAGAGCTTGGGGGCTGAACACCGTGTTCATACTTGAGGGACAAAGAGATGCAGACTCAATATGAAGTGATTTCTCTAGAGTAACTTTGCTCTCAAAGTTGAATGCTTTCTTCTCTCTTCCATAGCTCGAAATTGTGCTCTTATAGCCTTCAAAATGCAACTGAAGGGCCAAGTTAGAACGTTTCCAGTATATGGAAGGCCAAGGATCAAAGATATCTTGTCGTGACATGGAAACCCAACTCCATTTTTGTATTTTATGGCACAAATCCCGATGTACATGGGTTGTAGTTGAGCAACCTACGTATATGCTTGTTGTATAGATGATAGGGTGTGTATATGTGGAAAAATGTTTATTTTTAGCTCTGGATTTGTCAAAAAAGGGATGATAAGTTTGCATAGGGAAATGGAAAAAGGCCCTCTGTGCAAGATAGAAATGGTTAGGCAAATCTTGCTATAACAGATGCCCCCTAATGTGTGAGATCAGAGGAGTATCTGCGATGGCCGAAATACATTATAAATAACCCAGGAGTGGAGTGGTAGAGAACTAGTTGGACGAACTTGATTGCTCATTACATTCTGTACTGACTTTGCATACATGGATGCTAAGAATACAATGCAGATCCATGTGGAAAATATACCAAATAAGTGTCTGTGGCCATGAATAGGCGGATACAATTGCGGCTATATGCCAAAAGTTGTCATAATCACGAACAAGGCCTAGTGAAACCAGTCTCAAAATCAATCTAAAGATATTTGTATACCATGGAGTACAATCTGATCTCCCATGATCACTAAAGTCGAACAGGTGTTGGTCCAATGAAAGGGAAGCAACAACTTAGGAAATTTGTGGCCACATTGTGATGTCTTCAAGTCTTCTACACTATCCGCCAAGGGTGTAAGTCTACATCATGTGAATAAAGGAGTTGAGGTCGAACATAATGAGACATCGTTTGATTACTGGTCATTGGGGTATACCGTTAAAAAACACGAGACAACCTACCAATAATGAAAGTAGGTATCAAGGCACCGAGTACATTCCTACAAGTGTGAATAAAGGAATCAGTGTCAAACACTTGATAAATCCATTGATTAGGAGACATTGATGTATTCCCATCTATCAATGGCGAGAGAGCCTGCCACTAATGACTGCAAGCCTCAAGGTACTCATAAAACTCTAAGTCCCATATCCAAAATAGATGAGCTGAAGTTGATGGAAAGAGACCCGCTGAAAGGAGAGCATTAAGGCATCTCTCATCAGTCATCACGAGGAATAAAGCATGAGCTTCATGATTTGGTGGAGATCAGATGAAGAACATGTTCACGAACCAACAACTTTGTGCATCTTTCGCGTGTATCAAATGCAAGCGGTACACGAAAAAGACCCTTTGAATAGCAACCAATGATGAAAAATGTTGATAGAGATGAGGAAACCATCAATAAGGCTAATGGAATCCAATACACTGCACAAATCCCAAAGTGTGAATAGATGTCTTGTCGTTGAACACAAGGGAAACCACCCAGTCAACGACCAATGATGAAATGTCGATTGTTGGGTTCAAGGTGACCTACCGATGACGCAAGTAGGGTAGGGTGTGTTATAAGACCATAATATCATGTGATTCTGAGAAAAATTGAGGGTATGGCCGACATTCAAAGTCAATATTTCTGAGGAGTGGCCAACGCAGGTTATGAGACTTCCTTTGAACAAGAGCATGAGACATGTGGTGGACTCTGGAAGCATAGACTCAATGATGTGACTATTAGATGCAAGAGGCATCGATAACGTTCTCTATAGGGACTGGAAGAGTAACCAGTCGGTAGAGAAAACTCTGTAACGAGATCAACTTCCTAAGACCATGCTAAAACCCAAAATTATGATGGCACAAGGACTAAATAATTTTTTTCTCTGTTCAAAGGCGACACGACTGCTGCCAATTATAATATAATACTCCCTTCCCGCCCGTCTTTTTTTGTTTTTTCATAACAAATGAATGCTATGATACAGAGGAGGAAACGAGTGTCGAAAGTAAGCAAAACTAGTTCCAGCAGTGGAACGTACCTATGCTTAATGCAAGGAAATTCATGTGGGAGATGGACACTCGGGGTGATGTTTCCTCCAGGGCATAGGTTATCAAATTACGAAGGATATAAACAAGGCTCTGCTTGGTTGAGGATGCAAAACGACTTAGGCAATGGTTTATAACACAAAGCGAGAACCGACTAAAGGCTCAATACTGCAAGTGAGGGCATGAGATGCAATCACAAATTAATGCCAAAAAATATCCTTTTTTGTGTCTTGTAGTCTACTTGGTGTGAAAAGGGGTAAACTTGTGCCAAATAGACGTCTTTTCATATCCAATTTACGAGTGTGAAAAAGACACGTTCACTCGAAAATCTTTTCCATTTTTGATAACGAGTCGGAAAAGAGCTTAACTAAGACTCATGAACTTTCAAATTCAGCTTAACGATGTGAAATGGACAAATCACTCGACAATCTTTTTGGTTTTTAGACGAGTTGGAAAAGATCTTAACTAAAACTTGTTTTTGGGAGTCTGTGGGGAATAAGGCTGCATGTGAATGAATGAGAAATGAGTCTCATTATAAAGTCATGTATCAAGTTATAATGGACTCCCGGGCCTAAGGAAAAACTCTTCATGGGCACCAAATGACAAAGGGGATCTAACTAGGGCACCCATGTTTGGTAAGTATCTACCATTTATTAACGACATTACTCATGACAGACGGAAGGTTTTGTGTCTCAACAAATGGGTTTGTACCTAAGGCGTAAAAAAGGCAGTAGTCATAGGATAATGCAAAAATGCACGATCGAGTGGATACCTATCCTATATGCTAGGTTATGAAAATACCTTCCTGAGGTGACGAACGACCAATCATGACGTTGAAATCCGCAAGAAAACTGAGTCAAAACTACAACAAACCAGCTCAAAACTATATTTGAATTAGTCCATTAGGTTAAAAAATAACATGAAACTATATAAAGTGGCTAAAACTAGCTTATAAATAGTAATAAAATAAAAAAATACTGTATCATTTTGATTTTTACCCAAATAGTGCAATTTGGACCAAAAATACCTCCAAGATTCAAACGACGATTGCAGGAGCATCGGGAAACGAAATCACGAACCGTCTGGATCAGGTAACTCTTCATCTCATCCTCTTCAAATTCGGTGGATTACATTTTTGAATTAGGTTCCAATTTTTTAGTTTTTGAGGGCGACTGTGTGCAAAGAAGGTCACGTATAGGTATGCAAATGGCCAAAAAAGGGTGTTTAACTCGAAAATTTTGATTTGTTTTTGTAGGATGGTAATGGAATGGAGAGAGAAAGAGCATGAGGAGGTGGATTCAACTGTTAAACAAGATCTGGTGGTTCAAGCAGCTCTAAAAATATGTGGTTTGTACAAATTTTGGCTCTCAAAGGAATGAGGGCCCAAGTGAGGTTATTGGAGATGTTGGTGGGTTACTGGGACCCTGATAGCGAAAGATTTATCCTCGGTAGACAACCACTGAGGATCGAAGTAGAGGAAATATAATTCTTGACTAGTCTATCACTCCTAGGGGAGGTTGTGAACCTCAATTCATGCAGAGCGGGGAGTGGGATGAAGATCAAAGAGTATATCAATGCCTAATGTATAACATGGACTCCCAAGGTGGGAAGTCAAGTCCCCATCCGCGCAATAAGTAATTTCAGTTTGAAGATCATAGTGCTTATGCTTACCAGGATTATAAGTCCGGCCTTGTTGCATCAAGCATAAAGACCGTTGATGTTTTACGCAGTAGAGTGTGCTAGACCCATTGTCTACGACTGGTGTACCTCACTGCTGACCAATATGAAAGGTCAGTTGATAGAGTGCAAACAAGGGAGTAAGTGAAACTTCGGGTTTGTTTCTATTCTTTGCATCTTCTTTTTCGAGCGGGTTCTAGGTCTGGGACCTAGAGTGGAGGTTTTTCCTAGAGGACCACACAATGCGGCCATGGTACGGTGGATCGAGGTCATGAGATGGCAGGGGGGAGGTAGGGTGACCACACCCTACAACGATAGTTTTTTCTTCTGGTGGTGGCGACATATCATTGCGTTGGAAGACTATCCCTATGCAGGGATTGATTTCCAAGGAGATCCTGATATGCCACTTCCACTAGGGGCTGCCTACGGTGATATAGGTAAATTTTTTTTTTTTTAAATATATATATATATATATATATATATATATATATATATTGTATTTTTGTATTTAATGAACACAAATATTTTTGGGATGGTGTTTGCGTATTAACTAGACACTTTTGTAATTGAAGACGTGGGTCCACAATGACCATAGGTATTCCTATGACATAGACGAAGGAACCGGGGAGATGAGGTGGTGGGAGGAGAAGCAAAGAGAGTCATTCAAAATGTACAAGGAAACCTGTCTTGTTTGACATAGAGGATTCCTATGGTTCGGGTAGAGGATCTACCTGAAGACATGCAGTGACAGGTGGTTGGTGTACCTAGAGCATGGGTATGACTCTTCTGGTGTCTCACAAACGTCGTGTTTTTCTACCATGACACACATCTGACACCATAGGCGTAGATGTTGTGGGATATGTATATCGGTTGTATATGTGTATTAAGGGTTTTAGCCCCAATTTTGTAATATAAACACCATATTTTGAAATATATAAAAAAGGATCTTTGACTTTACTTATATTTTACAATGTGTACATTGATTTAATGGTTTTCTTTGCTTTATTAATGTGACAAATTCCAATCTAGAATGTAGTTAGCACCGACATCAGATACATGATTAGAACTCCTAGGAATGTGATAATATGTAATCAAATCAAATTTTCGTTCTAAAAGACGTACCTGTAGGAATCGACGGAGTAAAGTAGGATCACACACACGGTAACAGACGTTCAACTGACATACTACTAACTGGGAATCTAGGAGAACTTCTAAAGAGAGAATTCCATGCGAGATAGCATCGCATAAAAGTTCTATGACGACGTTGTATTCGGCCACATTATTCGTGGATGGCCCTAGGCATGCACCACCTGAAGACACCAGCAGATCCTCGGGTGAGTAAACCACCCAAGCGGTGGAAGCCAAGTTTCGTGTATGATGATTGGCTCCGTCTGTGAATCCTAGGTAGACCGAAGACTCTGTTGACATCTTCCAACAAAGGGAAAACTCAATAAGCAAGATAAATACAAAAGAAAAGGAGAAAAGAGACGTACATACACTAAATTTACATTAGTATACAAAGATTTTCTCCCAAGCCTAGGGCTCAAGCCTAGTACCTTTTCAAGTAGAGCCCATTTCTGGGCTTGACCAACTTATTCCCTTCATAATATTCTAATTCGCAGGCTCCTTTTTCTAGGACATGTCGCACGATGTAAGGACCGTTCCACATGGGTTTGAACTTTCCTACCCCTAGCGGTTCTTTAGCTTTGTCATATAAGAGAACCAAGTCACCCTCATCATACAACTGGGGACAGACAGACTTGTCATACTGAACCTTGACACGTTTCTTGTTTTCCTCGATAGCTGTAAAGGTGTCTCGATGCTGCTTGTCAAGACTCTCTAGGTGCACAAGGCATCGCTCTAAATATGAAGTTTCAGGTAGGATCTTGACTGCCAACTTGAGAGAAGGTATTTCTCATTCAATAGGAAGGATCGACTCCACACCATGCACTAACTGAAAAGGGGAAAAACCGGTGGCAGTCTTAACCAAGGTTTGGTATGCCCAAAGCGTGTGATATAGCATGATGTGCCAATTGGAATTACTCTGACTGACAGTTTTTTGCAAAATGGTCTTGAGAGACTTGTTGACGGCCTCTACTTGCCCATTTTTTTGGGGGTAGTAAGGGGATGAATGACCGTGTCTAAACCCTAGCTTCGATGCTAGTTCTACCATCATTTCATTCTGAAAATGACTGCCATGATCAGTGAAAATCTCACTTGGGATACCGAACCGGGTGATAATTTGGTTGAACACGAAGAAGGTTACAGTCTTCCCATCAGATTTTATGGTACGAATGGCCTCGGCCCACTTAGTAAAGTAGTCAATGACCACGATAATGTGTTGATGCCCCCCAACCGAAGTTGGGTTGCAATCGATGAAATATACCCCCTACTTGGTGAAGGGACCGACGATGATGATTGGGTGAAGAGGGGCTGGATGCGAGTGCATTTTACGAGTGAACACCTGGCAGGGGTGACACTTTTTAACCGCTTCGATACAATCTTTAAAGATAG
Source organism: Picea engelmannii (assembly GCA_009831015.1). Taxonomy (NCBI): domain Eukaryota; kingdom Viridiplantae; phylum Streptophyta; class Pinopsida; order Pinales; family Pinaceae; genus Picea; species Picea engelmannii. The sequence goes on from ML780929.1 coordinate 418,131, forward strand.
TGGGATAGAAATAACCAACTGGTAGGATTTTTTGGGTTGTTGCAAGGCCGGATAGGTGGCCACCACAAGCCCCTTTGTGGCAATCGTTTAAGACTAACTTAACTTCCTCGTGAGTTAAGTAGTGACGTAAGATATTATCTACTCCTCGGCGATACAAAGTGTCACCGACGATGGTATACTTTTTGGCTTGGTATCTAACACATCGTCGATCATCTCGCGAGAGATGCTGAGTGAACTTCAAGGTTTAAAGATATAAAACAATGTCTCCATACCAGGGATTGGACGAAGAGACAAGGAAAATGTGTCCATCTGCAAACAAATTGACATGGATAAAATCCTTGTCTTATCGTGGAAAATTGGATATTAACTCTGCAAAAACTAGTTATTTCTTGGACTTGGCCAAAGCAAAGTCGAGATCAAATTCTTGTAAGATGACAATCCATTTATTATATTTTCCCCCAATGATACATCTAGTAAGGACGTATTGAAATGGATTGACATCAACAACCACCGTAGTCTTACAAAGTAATATACAGTGATGTAAGTGTTGGATTGCGTGAATGACAACCAAAGCTATCTTTTCAACGTGAGAGTAATTAAGCTCAGGACCGACTAAATTTCGACTGAGGTAGTAGATGACGTGATCATGGAGTTCATCATCCTCCTGAGCTAGAACCATACCAATCGTCTTTGCAGACACATAAATATACAACAGGTAATCTCTACTGTAATCAGGAGATTTCAGTAAAGGGGTCGATACCAAGGCTTTCTTCAAAGCGTCAAAAGACTCATGGGCTCGCTTATCCCAGATAAAGGGGGTGTCCTTCTTCAAGAGGCACATGAAACCCTTAGTAATATTGGCATAATTCGTTATGAAATGACGTAGAAAGTTAGCTTTTCCCTATAAACCTTGAAGTTGTCTAATTGTGCGTGGGGGAGGCAACTGAAGTATTGTCTCAACCTTAAGAGGATCTACCATGATCCCGGTATCGAAAACTAAAAACCCTAAGAGACGACCAAACTTAACGCAAAAGATGCATTTATGAGGGTTTATTCGGATTCTATAGTAACGACATCTTTTAAAAACTAGCCGAAGGTGTATAACATGATCCACTCTCTTGAGAGAGTGAGCAGCAAGATCATCTAGGTAGGCTTCGACTATGTTATTGAGATCGTGAAAAGAGAAAGTCATGGCACGTTGGAAGGTTTCTCCAACGTTTTTAAGGCCGAAAGGCATTTTTTGGTATGCAAAAGTACCCCAAGGACATATAAATTCCGTCTTGTGTTGGTCCTCAGGTTTGATCTGGATTTGGTTATAGCCCAAACATCCATCCATAAAAGAAAATATTTCGCTTCTCGCACACTCATCGAGAATCTGATCAATGAAAGGCATGGGGAAGTTATCTTTAGGACAAGCCTTATTCAGGTCCTGAAAGTCCATACACACACGGATGGTTCCTTTCTTTTTATTTATGGGAACAAGATTGGATACCCATTCGGTCAAGGGAACCGGGTAGATGAAGCCGACGTTAAGAAACTTCTCCACCTCTGCCTTAATAGCAGGGGCCTTCCTAGGATTCACAACTCTAAGACATTGTCGAACTAGTTTAGCATCTGGGTAAGTTCTAATCTTATGTTCGACAATTCGAGGGTCGATCCCTGAAATCTCTTCGTATGACCAAGAAAATACATCTCAAAATTCTTTGAAGAGATCGGTGTAGATCATAATTTCTTCTGGCGAACAATCCACACCTGTATTTACGTTCTCAATCTTGCCAGGGGTACGAGAGATATCGATCGATAGGGTAGGAGAAATACTCTCCATATTTCCTTCGGCATAAATGTCGTGCGTATCAAGTGGAACTACGACGTGATCGACTATCTCACTCAGGGTAGACCGAAAGTCATCTTGCTTGATTCTTTCAAGACTTGGGAGAGAATAAGATCGATGATGCATGCCATCCCAAGGTCTCTCGGAACCATTCATGGCTTCGAGGATGGCTTCGTCTGAAGGAAAAGTCTCATCTAGGAAATCATGCGAACAAGATAATGAGGTGGCCCATACAGGCCTAAGAAATGGATCCTCCTCGTCCATCTGTGAGGTAACAAGATCAGGATTGACGGAAGAGTCAAGAACAACTTGATACACAATCTTCATTACCAATAGTGGCATAACCATGCTAGCATGCAACTGTCCTTCACATGATGAAGTCGGAGAAGGTAGGGTTTATGGATCACTAAAATAGGAAGTGCGGAAAGGAATGGACCTCCCTGCAGAAGTGGGCCTACTAGACATGGCATAAACGTGGTGAATTAGTGCCGAGAAGTCGAAAGTACCCATGAGGGAAGAATACATTCTGACACTGATATTCTCAGTTGTCGGCTGAGAATTGTTGATCACGGGGATCGATGGTCCAACAGATGCGTTAGGACTAGAGTACGCAAAGGATAACTGGTCGATAGTCATGATCTCCCCTTGATGAGGAAAACAAAGTACATAGAAGAAGGATGATATGACAATGACCATAGCATAGGTCCAATTGCAACCTATTAATAGGTTATAATCAAGCGGTGCATCAACTACCTCTACCTCCACCTCTACCATCTTCCCACCTAACTGGATCAGAAAGGCGGGGAGAATACCATGAGGGCGGAAGGAATGACCGTCGAATGCAGTCAACATGTTTGACGACTTGGAAAGGGCCAGAGAACCGAGATCTATCCAATATACCAGGGACATCACGTAGGTGGCAACACCTTCATCAACAACTACTCATTTGATAGCATACTTGGAATAGTCCACATAGATTTGGAAAGCCACATGGTAGGGTAAGTGAGGCTTCACATCCGTGACGTCAAACTTGATCATTTTCGAGCCACTAGGTTCTAGAGATCCTAAGGTAGAGAGTAAGGCATTACTTTGTGATGGACACGTCTGGAGTACCTCCAAAGCTAACATCACGCAAGGGGTTTGGCCCAGATCCTCAACAATAGAGTAGTTCTGGGTGGCTCTAGCATTAGGTTGTGGGTACAATGATTAAGTACTCATTTTGGAATACAAGGCGGTGGCTCTGGTTTCTCAATCTGTAAGTTCGTCTTCGAAGGGGGAGGAGGAGCTTCTAGACTGGTACTAGCTTTTGAAGAGCTATAATCTCAAGAGTAGGTGGCTATATCTATTTTCCCGTCGACCATATTGATACAAACACGGTCACCATCTTGTGATGGTGGGTTTTGACTTCCACCGGGCGCATTTCCGATGTTAGAAGAGCTTGAGGCTAAGTGTTGGTTGTGTGGGAATGGATTCGTCAGCACAGCGGGCGGTAGATTCAAAATCCTCGCAACCTCTATGAGTTTGGGGCATAAATGTGTAAGATGGTCATCGGTACAAAGTTTACAAGGAAACTTCACCTTACGTTTCTCTTTCTTGCCCTCTCCATCATTATCATCCTGTCTCCCATTATTGTCTTTGTCCTTAGGTTTATTGTTATTCTTCCCACCCTTATGATTGTTTCGATGTTTCCTTTTATTCCCATCTGGTTGATGGTCACCATTTGGGTTCTTCGACGATTGCACAGAATGTACATCCATCGATTGGGTGGGTTTGGAGGATGCAGATGAAGCTAACCCTTCGACAGACTTCATTGTCGAGTCTGTGGACTTTACATTGGCGGACCCTACAATGCCATCAGCATGAGGTCCTAGCTTATGTGTAGGATCGTGATTTGGCCATGGTGCATCTGGAAGAAGGTGATATAACATCCCAGACTGAGCATATATCAAATCGAGTTGTTGGGCTCTAAATATAGCTTCTTCCTCGTTGAAGACCCCGGAAGTAGCAACATCCTTTGAGATAGGAGGGTGCAAAGACTTTAGGAACCATTCTATCAGAAAGGCCGGGGGTATAGGAGTCTTAATCAACCGCTTTTCTCTACTCCATTCCTGGATGTGATCCGATATGTGAGTGTCGGTACCCTGGCGTAGAGTCGACAAAAGTTCAAGGCCAACATTGTAACGAATGGGAAATTGAAAGTGGTTGATAAAGGCTAGCACCAACTGATGGAATGAACCATATGTCCCCTTAGGTATCTCAATATACCATTGTGATGAAAATCCAATGAGAGTGTGTTGGAATAATCATAATCTAATAGAATCATGGTTCAGAGAATTCTATGAGAACCAAAGGTGAAAAGTAGTGACGTGATCACCAGGGTCCTCCCCATTCTTACCTTCAAACTTTGGAATGTCTGATGGAAGTTTGGTGGGGATAGGGGGCCATGTGGGATCATGAATCACCGGGTTGTTCATTAACTTAGACAAGTCTAGTAGATTAAGCATGGCCAGAAAAGGGAGACGGGGTTGCGACATCTGGCCCCACCCTCCTACGAAAGATTGTGCGTTGGGAACTGCATTCCATCCAGGATTATGGTTAGGACTAAAACCCTGTCCGGAATTATAAGGACCTCCACCAGGATGATTCGTATAAGATGGGTTGGGCATCATTCCAGCAGGAATGTTCTGATAAGGATTATGAAAATTTCCCCCAGCTGGATTAAATCCGAGCTGAGGATTTTGAAAATTTTCCCAAAGTGTAATATTAGCCTCCTCCAGGTGGGAATCCAGAGGATTGAAGTGGATTTGTCATGCCAAAATTATTGGTCAGAATCGACACCGAGGGGATAGGGATGTCAGGTGGAACTTGTTAGCCATCTAGGTTGTTCCATCTAGCTGTAGAAGGATTAGAACCGGGGTTAAGAAAATGGACACTTCCTAAATTAGGATTTGTTTGGGGGATATGAGAACCACCAAACGAAAAAGGAGTGTAAGGAGGTGTAGTGCCCCCAAGTCCAAGGCTAGTGTTGGGGCCAATAGCTGGGATGGAAGTTGAAAACTGCGACATGAAATTAGGCATACCATAAGAAAATGGACTAGAAGCCATAGGGATGGACTGAACATTGTAACTTGGCAAGTGACTGAAACCCCCAAAAGGGTTCGAGGCAAGAGATGAAGAATTAACTACAGGCCAAGCCATAATACTAGTATAAGCCTCCGACACTACAACTGTAGTGGTTGCAGAAGTCGAAGGGGTGCCATTAACTATAGTGGGTATGGGAGTCGAAGAACTCCCAGTGTTCTGAAGACTAGACTCAGTACTCATCCTTGTGGAACCACAAGTCTGAAAGGTGGATGTGTGTGTACCACTTCTACAAACTCTACACCTTTTAGAAGGCAAGAACCCTAAATCCGGTGGTAAATTTAGCAACCGACAGGGAAGCTGGTTCGACTCCACGATGACTTATGAGTCTACAAAATACAAATATATCCTAAGGCCAACTAGTAGTCAAAGAGCATACCAAAAAGTCAAACGACCAATATACATGCAAATGGGCTAAAGTAGCTGAGTGGCCTCCCTCACTAAAGAAGGTATGCCTCATCCAAGAGGGACTTGAGACTCCCCGCTAAATTTTGGAGGTAACATAATCAGTCATAGAGGCCCTCGTTGGCTTAACAACCAGTTGGTTAGATCCCCCCAGAGAGGTAATCCTTCATAAAGGTTGTGTGTTGTCCGACCTCTATCTGACCCAAGATACAAACATAATAACCCCTGTAAGTAACCTATGAGATACCTAAGTCAAGCAACTAATAAACCACTGTATAACCGATGCACAGGCGAGTAGTCGTAAGTCCGGATCACCGTATGGGCAGGGTAGCAAAGCTCGAAACCTTGAAAGCACTACCTCTCACAGAGGTATGGGGTACTAACAATATTCCCAAATATGAATAAGTCCACATAAATATCTTTGACGCTAGGCGAGAATCCAAGGGTTATCCCTTCAACTAACTTCGTGCGACCTCATGATTAACTCTGGTGTGAGAGGAGCCTCCTGATATTACCAATTATACAATGGACTTCTCAACTCCATGTCTTAGACACATATGTTGATTTAATTGCCTTAGAGAAGTTTACTGACAAAATCCTATTCCAAGGCACTAAATCCTAGACTAGTTTGTGCACCCTAAAAATAAAATCGTGACTAATCAATTTTAGTTTAAAGAATAAATTTTATTGGTCGTGATTACTCAAAAGGGTATGGAAGAAAAACTCATGATGTTATGACTCTGCAAAAGATAAATGTGAATATAATGCAAATTCTACCTTTAACTTTTCAATGAATGATATGTTGATAAAAACAGTGCAATTTTTAATTTCAACTCTACAATTCAGAAGTAAAATTCAATCTTTCGCTAAATGTACTAAGCTAATGATAAAGGTTCAAAGACAAAAATCAATGAAAAATGCCTGTTTTTTTGTATTTTCAATATATTAAAGAGAAAATGCATGGACTGAAAAGAAACCTGATATATAAATTCTACTGTGTATAAATGAAATAACTCAAGTAGAAAACCAAGTAGCCAAGAAAACAACCCAGGGTTCAAGGACAAACCAAAAAATAAAACAATGACAAAGACTACACCCATAAATTCAACTCCCAAAAGGCTTCCTATCAACCCAGAGAAGTTCAACATGCATTATAGAGACTTAAGAAGACTTAGAAAACATCAAATCCCACCCAGCAGTCACTAAACCAAGCAAACAAGCAAAGGAAAATGGTATACACGACTGTTCAGGAGACTCAGTGCATATATATGCAGTTTGCAGAGAGGCAACATGCGTGTATATGCGACTGTCAAGGAAAAAGGAGCGTACATGATTTAAAACAAGGCCAGGCAAGGGAAAAAAGGCTGAAAACTCAGACTCAGAGTGAACAGAATCTGCCAAGCAGTGATATGACAAGAAACACAAAGGAAAAGAGAAATGCAAGAATACAAAGTACTTCAACCCTTAGAAGGAAGATATCTCCCCAGTGGAGTCTCCATTTCTGTTACGAGGGAAAAAATCTCTATGGCCAAGGGTAAACCACAATAGACAGGTATGACTGCATAAATCAACTCAATTCCATTGTATTCTATATAAACTAATGTGTAAGATAATAAAGATGCCTACCTTGATCCAACGTTTGATGATGTTCCATCGTTGAGCACTTCGACCCAAAGATTTATACCTGTAATAAGTTCTTAACAAACAATCAAAGCAAGTATATAGTGATAATTTAAATGGGGTTAGCACATCAGATAACATAATCCATTAATAAACATTACAAACATGCCCATGGATAATAATCATATATTTGCACGATACCGATAGGATGGGAAAGGAGTATTTCTATTAATAATTGATCAACATGAGTGTCAACATTATAGACTTCCGTGTCAGCATGGTTCGAAACCAAGGAACCAAGTTCCTTCCAACTGGGTCTCCACCACTTCAATCCTCCACCAAAGGCAAGCTCAAAAGAGAGAGACAATGAGGTTCTCTCAACAATAGGGAAAGAACTTGGGGGCTAAACACTGTGTTCATACTTGAGGGACAAAGGAATGAAGACTCAATATGAAGTAATTTCTCTAGAGTAACTTTGCTCTCAAAGTTGAATGCTTTCTCCTCTCTTCCATAGCTCGAAATTATGCTCTTATAGCCTTCAAAATGAAATTGAAGGGTCGAGTCAGAACGTTTCCAGTATATGGAAGGCCAAGGATCAAAGATCTCTTGTCGTGACATGGAAACCCAACTCCATTTTTGTATTTTCTGACACAAATCCCGATGTACGCATGTTGTAGTGGAGCAGCCTGTGTATACGCTTGCTGTATAGATGATAGGGCGTGTATATGTGGAAAAATGTTTATTTTTAGCTCTCGATTTGTCAAAAAAGGGATGATAAGTTTGCATAGGGAAATGGAAAAAGGCCCTCTGTGCAAAGGATAGTTCTCCAAGTAATGACATTTCAAATTCATTCTGCATGTCCTTTTCAAATTTATGGCTTAACCTATCATCAATACTTCCAAAAATAATATCATCAACATAAAATTCAATTAATAAAATACTATCTTGAGTTACCTTGATGTAGAGGTTGTTGTCTGCACTTCCTTTTCTGAACCCTACCCACTGTAGATATTTATCTAATATAGAGTATCATTCTCTTGTCCACTTTCATATATATTTCCAAACCTGCTAAGTATTCTTACAAATCCATCTCTGTCTATACTATCCAAGACTCTACTTGCGCAACTGTCCATAATGCTAACCCATTTATCACTATACTATCATGAAGTCTTGATTAATCTATCAAAATGTACTTCTGCTAACTGGCTGCTCTGGATCTGTCTTCTCAAACTCTGCAAGCTGCTCAAAGGATGGTTCTTTGGTCTATCACAACTATTGCATAGAACTCCTCTGTCTAATATTCATATTACCTGGGAGTCTCTAAGCCGGATGGATCAGAACAATTCCTTCTCTGATGTGTATTCATCATCATCTTCATTGATAGATTCATCATCTCTCTGAGCTCTAACTTCTTTCTTTCTATCTATGGATTCATTTTTCACTACAGTACCTGAAAGTACAATTGCTTGAACATGTTCCTTATTTACTTGTCCTTCTTTTCTTTCATTTATTTTCCAAACCTTTCTATATATGACATCCTTATTTTTCTCTGTAGATTTTTCTTCATCTCGTTTTATTGCCAATCTTGCGATCTCTGGGACCTGGTCTTTGTTCACCTATTCTTCCTGTTTTCTTATCCATACTTTCTTATATATGATATCAATGTTCTCTTTCATGGAAGTATCGATCATGCTTCTACAATCACGAGCTATGTGTCCATAGTTATGGCATTTGTAACATTCAATGTTACATGGGGCCACATAGGCATTTTTTGCTTGAACATTTCTTTTATAATCCCTGCAATCTACAACCTTATGTCCAAAGTTAGTACTATAAAAACAATGAACATAAAATAAATTTGCATACTTGGGAGTGAGTGATCTTCTTTGTGGTGCAGTTCTTCTGAATTTATAGCTTGACTGATCGTGATCATGATTGAAGCTTCTTTGTGGCTTGAACATGGATGGTCTTCTTGAAGATGTATCTTCATTAGTTTTCTTAGATTCTAGTTGACCATGATTCCTTCCTTTGAGTACTTCTTCATAAATCTTTCTATTTTCTTCATTCTTCTTTTCTAGCAACGTAGAGTGCTTCTCTTCATTCTCTACAACTGATGTGAATGTTTCTATCTCTTCAATGTTCTTGTTGAGATTGACGATTTTGAATCTTAGTGTGACACCTTCTTCTTCAAGATTCTCAACCTCTTCTTATTTCTTCATTATCTGAGACTTCATGACCTCTTCTATTCTCTTTGCTTCTTAAAGTTGGATTTTCAATGTAATTATTTCTTCTTCAAGTCTTCTCTCTTCTTGACCAAAATCTTCCTCAAGTTGGTTTAAGTCATAGGTTCTTTCCTTGAGATGATCCATCAATAAATTTTCTCTCTTTCCTGCTTCTTCCTTTTGTGCTTCTATGTTGGATTCTAAACATTTCTTTTGATATTCTAGAGTTTCTTCAATTCTTCTGTCCTCTTCTAGTTGAGCTCTTAAATTCTTGATGACCTGCTGATATTTTTCGGAACCTTGAACACTTTCCTTTTGATTCACCAATTCTTTCTTGGATGACTTGTTTTCTTCTCTTTCTTTCTTTAAATAGTCAATTGCATTGATCATTTTTTCTCTGTAATCAACTTCTGCTTCTTCATACTCTTCCTCTTCTGAATTTTTCTGACATGATTTGAATCTTTCTTCTTGTTCTATATCTACATCTTCTTTAGCATTTTTGTATCTACGATGGGTGAAGAATATATGTCATGTAACTTATCCCAAAGTTCTTTGGTTGATGAACATTTACCAACCTTTTGTCTTACCAGATTAGGTAATCCTTCCCAGATGAAATCCCCTGCTATTTTGTTATTCTTTTTCAATTCCTTCTTGGTTGCAGTCTTTTCCCTTTTTGAACTATCATATCCTGTAACAACTGATAGCGAAATATGATGTCTGTGTGCCTGTAAAAATACATATGTCCTTCTGCTCCACATCTAATAATTAAAACCATTATGACCATTAAACATTGTTACTCCATTCTCAGAATAATCCATGATCTCCTTCCAGTGGTTAAACTGCTTCATGAAGGAACCAACTCTGATACCAATTGTTGGATTACTGAGAGGGGGGGGTGAATCAATAATCGAGAAATGTAATCCTTTTTCACCATAAAATGCAAGTGTTATATCAATGTAGAATTATCATACAATAGTTGCAAAGTAAATAAACAATGAAAAAATGAGCAATCACACAGATACACAATACACCAATGTTTTACGTGGAAACCCAAAGCAGGAGAAAACCACATAATGCTTTTTCTTATATGTCTTTAAGAATTACATTCATTGGAAGCACCAACTTCCTTTGTTTTCTAGCCGCAACTAGAAGGAGGCTCCAACCCCCTAGTTTCTCAGGATACAACCTGAGGGAAGCTCCAACTCCCCAATTCTTTGGCTATAACCAAGAGGAGGCTACAACTCCCTATGTTATTTGGTTACAACCGGAAGGTGGCTACAACCACCTGTCCTTGACCCGTCCAACCACCCTGGTATATAAGTAGAATGATGGAACCACTTTCACACTATCACTATGAGATATATTGTTCCAAACATGTACCAATCAACCTGCACTAAACAACCTGTACCAATAACCTGAACCGTGCATCAACCATGCATCGAACTATACCTCAACTTGTAATCAACTTTTACCATAAACAAGTGAATCAACCATGCACCAACTTGTACCAAACAACCTGTACCATAAACAAGTGCATCAACCATGCACCAACCTGTACCTCATTTATAAAATACTCATCAACTATGACTCATCAATATGTACCAACATCATCAACTATACACCTCATGTATGTGCCAACTCATCAACTACTTGTCTCAACCATGTACCCAACATGTACCTCAACCAAAAGCCCTCATCAATTTCATCATCCAAATCTGATTTGTAACTCTGTAACAATCCTCTTTGAATTTGTCACTTCACTTTATTATTTAAATAATTTCTGCTTTGCAAGTACTTTGACTTCTTTGACCTTTTGGGGCTTCAAGCCAACATATGAAGGTCCTCCAAATTCGTAAGGCCATAACTCTCAAACCATGAGGAGTTATGTGACGTTCCACATACCACCAAAAACAACATGACATGTACTATCCATATAGAATAGTCTTACCTGCAAATATATCAAAACACATACCATTATACATCAAACAAACTTGGGTCCATTACCCAAACCCGGGTTCTCCAACTTCACATGGCCATAACTCTCTAACCGTGAGGAGTTATGTGATGTTCCACATACCACTGGAAATATCATGACATGTACTACCCATATAGAATAGTATTACCTTCAAATATATTCAAACTTATACCATTATACATCAAACAAACTTGGGTCCATTACCCAAACGTTTGTGCCATCGAAATTCGCTACTTGACTTTCTCCAAGGGTTGACATCAATCACTAAGTGTATACATCAATATACAATATCACTCTCCAATGGTTGACATCAATGAAAACCAAAAATCCATACCAACTGTCCATCAACCTAAGCCAACTGTCTGAAAAAATATTCTAGGAGCTTCGATGATAAATGAAGTATGGATTCTCGGGGGGGGGGGGGGGGACTTCAACATGATCAAAAACCCTTTGGATAAGGAGGGATTTATCCACAGGATTGATCAAGAGATTAAATCCTTTAGAGAGATCATAAAAAATATCAGCTTAGTCGACGCCCCTTCTAGGAATGGTATATTTACATGGAACAAAAAAAGAGGAAAAGAGCACAAAATCGCAGTCTGTCTAGATATATTTCCACTCTCAGAAAAAAATTTCATAGAAAAACAAAGGTTATTAGCAGAGGTCCTTCCTTTTCAAGGTTCGTACCATTCTCCTATAGCCTTGGAATGAGCCCATGTTTGGAAACAAGGACCCACTCCTTTTATATGTGAGAATTTATGGTTAGATCACCCAGATTTCATGTCAAACCTGGAGGTATGGTGGTAAGAACTGAGAGGCCTCCACTATACCAAAATGTTCCAGTTTCTACAACGGTTGAAACATATACACCAATGTTTAAGAAAATGGAATAAAGAAGTCTTTGGAAATATCTTTGAGGAGAAAAAAAAATAGAACAAAAAATGGAAGAGATTCATCTTCAAGGTATTCAAGGAACTTTATCTAGTGACCTCTCGAAGAGAGAGGCCAGGATTAAGGAGGAACTAGTTCAAAGAGAGAAACAGAAAGAGACACTATGGAAACAAAAATCCAGGATTCAGTTGCTAAAATAAGGGGATAAAAATACCAAGTTCTTTCACAACTCCTTAATACAAAGGCGGAGAAGAAATCACATAGTGAAAATCAAAGTGCCAAATGGAAGCACTAAAGTAAATAAGGAGGACATAGAGAATGAACTCCTTCATTATTTTCGAAACCTCCTCTCAAAACCTGAGGTCAATCGAGAAGAGGCAATCTCTAAAGTCACTCGAGCTATTTCGAGGCTGGTCCAACCAGAGCAATCACTCAATCTGCTTCACTCGGTCTCCCTTGAAGAAGTGAAGGAGATTGTGAAAATTATGGCCTCAGGGAAATCCCTGGGCCCGGATGGCTTCACGTAATACTTTTTCCAAGTTTTTTGGCATGTTCTAGGCAACGACATCTGGGAGGTGGTCAAAGAATCCCACTCTTCCAAAGGAATTCTTCAAGATTTCAACGCTACCTTCCTTACTCTGATCCCGAAAATCAAAGGATCAAGCTCTACAGATAAGTATCATCCTATTTATTTATGTAACGTCATTTATAAAATTATATCTAAACCAATAGCCACTAGGCTTATACCAATCCTCTCGATAATCATCTCTCAGGAACAGGGAGGATTTGTTGAAGTCATAAAAATTCTTGATGACATCATAGTATCTCATGAAACGATACACTCCCTCAAAATATCCAAAAAAGCGGGTATGATGAGGAAGTTGGACAAGTCCAAATATTATGACAGGATGAACTGGGACTTCCTCAGAAAAATTCTCTTAGCCTTGGATTTTGAAGAAGGATGGGTAACCTGGGTCATGAATCTAGTTACATCGACTTTCTTCTCTATGTTATTAAATAGATCCCCTACCAGAACCTTTAATTCTTAGAGAGGACTGAGAGAGGGTGATCCCTTATCCCATTTCCTCTATATAATCTTGGCGGAAGGATTGGATCGAAGCCTTTCAAAAGCTAAGAAAGAAGGCATGATCAAAGGGCTACCCCTCATACAAGGGGAAGAGGCTTTGCCACACCTTTAGTTTGTGGATGACAATCTCCTAATGGGCTCCCTGACAGTCAAATAAGTGAAGGGGTTTACATCAATTATTTACCACTTCAACGTAGCCTTGGGTTCTGTTATAAACCAAGAAAAATCCCATTTATTCTTTTTCAACACCCCCCAGTGTGCAACGACATTTAGCCAACCTGAAAGGCTTTCAAATCTCGTCCATCGCTGCTAAATATTTAGGAGCCCCCCTTCTCTCTAAATCACCCCATAACCCCTCATGGGAGCTCCTCTTGGCTAAAATGGAAGAAAAACTCTGAAGTTGGACCCACCAATCTCTATCCCTACCAGGTTGAGTCCTTCTCTTGAAGTCAGTCCTCTCAGCTCTCCTTGTTTATATCTTCTCGATCCTAGCATCCCCGGTGAAGATCCTTAAATAGATGAGGGCCCTCCAAAGAAATGTTATCTGGGGTGGCCCCCCTAAAGATCCTAAATGGACCTTGGTGTCCTGATAAACCCTCTGTAGAACCAAATCTCACGGGGGGATGGGTGTCAGAGATCCCCTCTTGACTAGATCCACATTGGCCGCCAAACTATGGTGGCGCTGGATCAATTCCCCTTCTACCCTCTGGGCCAATTTCTGGAAGGGTAAATACACTCCTCTCATCCCTAACCTAAGCCTAATCTGAGCATACATAATCCAGTCGGGCTCGGTGATCTGGAATAACACTTGGAAAAATCATCGGATGGTTCAATCTCATTATTTATAGGAAGTCCATAATGGAGTTTCAACCTTGTTTTGGGATGATGCATGGGAACAAGTCCCCATTTTAGGGGATGAAGATAAGTTTTGAGCCCTAAGAACCCGCCCCTCTCTACGAATAGCCTCATGCACTCCTGGAAACCTCTAGAGGAATGGCCAATTCTTTGGATAGAAGAGACCAAGGAGTCGCTCTCCAAAATTATTCAAGAGAGACAGGTCGAGTGAAAATAAGGGGAAGACATCATTCGATGGGGATTTCAAGGAAATGGATAATTCAATGTCAAAACAACCTACCAATTTTTGCAGGACTCAGACCCTCTTCCCTTTAGAACCATCTGGAGTAAAATATGGTCCAAATCTCTTTGGCCCAAAATTTCAACTTTTTTATGGCTGGTCACTAATAGAAGAATCCTAGCTTGGGATCGGCTCCTTAAAAAAGGGTTCACTGGGCCATCGAGGTGTAGTCTATGCTATGAGTCCAAAAATACCCAAGATCATCTCCTGAGGAAATATAATTTCACGATGCAATTCTGGGACCAAGGAGCCACTAAATTTCAGAGAACATACCTGCAAAGAGACAATGTCATAGCTACTATAGAACTCTGGAATGATAACCCATTCAACAATAGCCTCCTTAATAGGGCTTTGGAAATTTTCCTAGGTATCCTTATGTGGAAGCTATGGAAATAAAGGAATCAGAGAATTTTTAAAGACAAATCCCTTTCCAAAAATCAACTTTTTGAGCTTATCAACATAAATATGACCGAATCCATAGAAATTTCCTAGTGGATGGTTCAATATCTCTAGGTTCAAGAATATGAAATGACCATCTTCATCAATTGGAAGTTGGGTCCTTGCCTCAATCAGAAACTCCAGGTGAAAAAGATAGATAAAGCCTGGATTAGGGATTTTTGGAGACCCCCTCATAAATGATTTATCAACATAAAATTTGACGGAAATTCTATAGGAAACCTAGGCCTAGCAGGGCCAGGCAGGGTATTTAGGAAACATAAAGGAGAACCCCTCCTTTTCTTTACGACCAACCTAGGAGTTACTTCAAACAATGTATTAGAGCTCGCGGGCCTCAGGAGAGGCATCGAAGTAGCAATAGACAAAGGTTTTTTGGCCCTGGAAGTTGAGGGTGATTCCCTTCTGGTTATGAAAGGACTCCAACAACTCATGAACAAGGCCAAAGCAGAGATGATATCTCAGAAATGGCGCCTAAGATATGGATTTACAGTCCTGGGGTCCATCGTAATTAAAATAACGACTATCGTCTCCGAGCTGATCAGAAGGAAATCCAACATGGTGGTCGAATGCATGGACAACATAGGTGTCATAGTGCATGAGAAGTTTCGGATCTGGCATCCAAGGGACCCATTGATAGGTGGAATAGAAGATAATATCCAATGCACTTGCCAAGACGACGTGACAATGTGGAGGGTAGCCATAGAGCATACCGATAGAGATACTTGGGAGAAAGGTCCCCATCACGAATTATTCAAGGAGGAAAGCTAGCTCGAATATGTAGCGAGATGCATAGAGGATGATAGGATGACCCTCCACGTAGTGGTCTCACACCCCGAGCCATGAAGAGAATACAAGCGGCCTCTGGGAAACACACACATAAATGAGGAGGCATTTAAAGCGAAGGGCAAGTATGATGGAGATAATTTGGGCAAGGATGGGTCAGCATGCGGTTAACCCCCCATGACGAAGCATACTAAAGAATTATGGAAAAGAAGAGCTTGCTTGAAAGGATGATTATATTATCATAGGTATAAGTGGTTGCATGCCGCAGGAAATCTTGGCGGTCCAGAGGAGAAGGGTTGATGTCTAATCACCCTTCCCTCCATCATAGATATTGGTGAGAAATTTTACCAAGTACAAAACACGATCGAGGAGAACCAGAGATGTATATTCAATGATGAGGCCCGCAACCATAAATACAAGGGTCGACAGAGAAGGCTCCCAATATTCTCTCTCTGCTGCTATCTCCCAACCCTCCTTTGGTCGCCCCTTAGTCTGGATGTCATAATTTTTTGAAGGAGAAATATGGCACATAGATGGAACACAAATCTGAAGTGGGGAAAAACTGGATGTCACAACAATGAAGTCTCAACCTCAAGAGGCCACAACTATCTCTCCAGAGAAGAAAAGGAATCTCGTGCAACTGAGGAACGCTTTTGTGTGCAATGTGAGATGGAAGAGATTCAGGATGGGAACATTATTGAAGAAAAAGTTATGTCCAAAAGAAGGAAAACCTGGGAGGATGAAATAATCCAAGAAGCGTCTCGATGGGTGGCCATCCCTTGGACCAGAGACACAAATTATTTCTGAATGGTAAAATCCTATTGGATGACTAAAGTGTCGGTGGCCCAGGCGGTCAATGAAACCCACCATAATAACTTTGAGATTCTTCAGGCAATTCACATTCTAGAGGGGAAGTTTGAACTTTTTTGTCGATCCCAGCATGCCATTAAGTTCAGGGCCAATTAGCTAGAGCAGAGCCCAACCAACAAGGTGAAATTTATGTAGTGTGAATCTCCCCTCAAATATATTCTCATACCCATTCAGATAGAGGACGACGAGGATCAGACCCAGAATGATTCGACCCTCACTCGACAGGAGAACCAACGTTAGCTGAAGCAGGAACCCAGGAGCCATTCCAGACCAGACCATAGCTCGATACAGATGGCACCAATTTCTTATTAGGGATCTCCCAACCTGTTGGTTTTTTTTTTTTCTTGGTTATGTCGTGCTTGAGGGGATTCTGCCAATGGACCCTCCTTTTTGTTTTCAATATATAGGCTAGGATTATTCTAGTCTCTCGGTCAAAAAATCTCTCGACGATGGTATCATATAGCCCTTTTGTGAACTCTGAAAGTATATTTAACATCTCTAGAAGTATTGTGACAGGGTTTAGGGGTCTAGTTTCCCTTTGAGGTAGACCCCCCTGACCACATATTTGTGTACATTATTCTATGATTTAATAGAAGTCCCTTGTTTTAGCTTTAAAATAAAAACAATTTAGACCTAAATATTTTGGAAAATAAATTGGATATCGAACCTATCGAAGAGGAAATGAATAAGCTCATAGAGTTAGACCATGAGCAAAAGAAAAGAGACTTGAACCTCATAATTGTTTTTATAAAAGAACAAAAGGATGGGAACATGCTAGTAATAGTCAAGGAAGAACTAAAAAAGTAAATCACAAATTGAAACAACTTGCCTCATGGAAAGAAAAGAGGTTGGGAAAAATAATCAAACATAAAGATAAGTTGACTCATGTCAAGGTAAGATCTAATGACCATAAATATGGCATACTCATTAAATCTATGAGCTTAAAAGAGTCAAGAATATTTACAAATAAAGACCATATTCTAGAAGACCTAGTTGAATTAAGGAAGGAAGTTCAAAAGGTGAAAGAAGCCATGAAGGAAAATGGACAATAATTAGAAATCAAAAGGATATTATTAGGGATAATGACCAAAAATATAATAATAAATAGGAATTTGGGACCGGTTGGTTCCTATCTTGAAATTGTCGTGGCTTTCCATGGAGAAAAAGGGATATATTAATTTGGATCTCGAGTGATATTCATAGCATTTTTCTAATTGATAATTGGGAGCATGAAGAATCTTAGCTCCCTAACATAGAAGGTTTTGTTTTTTGTTCGTCATAGAACAAGAAATCCTCTTGGAGAGGGATTGGATGCATAGCTTGTTACATAAAAATGAATGTTTTTCCTCACATTTAAATTCATAAGAAAGAGCCTCTCAATCAATACATATGAATGGAGATTTCAGAAATTAATGCTAAGAATATTTATATAGAAATCTGTTATTTTGTGCCTACTAATTCTACCTTTTATAAGAAAAAAAATCTAGATAAAATTTGTCCCTACAAAATCTTAGAACAAGATATTTGCAGTCTAAGAGATGAAGTATCATCCTGCTAGGAGACTTTAATGCTAGAATTTCAATTGATCAAGCTATTATTTTATGCAATTACTTGAACCCTAATCCTCTATGTTTAGATGAGAACTTTGTTTTAGCTAATAGATACAAAATAAACTCTAAAGACCTAATTGCAAATTTGTTTGGTACCGAGCTAATCAAGCTCTGCAGTTCTCAAGATCTAATAATTTGCAATGGTCTAATGAAGTGGTTGAAATCCAACTGGATGACTTGTATCCATAGGTTGGGAAATAGTGTTGTGGATTATGTGATATCATATATCCTAGTATACAACGAAATAGGAAATTTTGACATTTTAAATTACCATGATCCTGACTTTCATCATAGACTCTTAATCCTAACTCTAAACTTTGCTGAGAACAAAATCCCCATTGAAGAGAACTCTCTTCTTAAAGGAATTAAATAGTGAACTAAATCTCCTATCATATAAGAACAATATTGAAGATCTCTATCATAATTTTATGGCAACCCTCTCTACTTCCATTAACAAATTCTCTATCGAGGTGTTATGTAAAAAGGAAAATAGAAAAATCAATCCTCGGTATGATAATGAGTGTAAAATTGCTAGAAAATCCATTAGGGATTCTTCTAATGAGTCATTAAAATCCAATAATATATGTAGATACAAAACCCTAATTAAAAGAAAAAAATGGCACTACATAAATAGGAAGCAAGAGAACATTTTACACCTATCTAAGCTAGATCCTAAGAAATCTTGGAGGAAAATTATAACTCGTAAAACTAAATAAAATAATATGATACCTTTGAAGTACTAGAATTCCTACCTCAAAAATGTTTAAGAATCCCCTAATATCATGAACAACATTCCAAGTGTTTCTACAAAGGATAATTTTTTTTCTATAGAGGACATAAAGTTTGGGTTTAAGTGACTCACAAAAGTGAAATCTAAGTATATTGAAGACTACCAAACTGAAATATTAGAAATTGGAGGACCTATCCTCATCCCTCACATAGATAATCTCTTCAATTTAACAATCAAGCATGGCTACCCTAAACCCTAGATTCAAAGCCTCATTGTACCTATTTTTAAAAGTGGGGATACAAAAAATTCCTCTAATTATAGGACCATTATGATTAGCCCCATTTTAGCCAAAATATACGTAAGTATTTTGGAAAAAAGAATATCAACATATGGCTAGAAATCCATGGAAAAAATATATAGGTCAGGTCAGATTCAAACACTATGATTTGATTTTGGACCACCTTGTTACAGTTAGGATCATTGTCGAGGAGTGTCACAATATAAAAATAATATTATTTGTTGTTTCATTGAATTTAGAAAACATTTTGACACAATATCCAGGGATAACCTTTGGAATAGGTTAGAAGAGATAAAAATTCCTTTCGAATTAGAAGGGATAGGCAATAACCTTTGGAATGTTATTGCCAAGTAACTTTATAAACATTGAGGGTTGGTCGAAAAAAATTAATTGTAATATAGGAGTCAAGCAAGGGTGTCCCCTATCCCCTACCCTTTTTTGGTGTATAAGAAGATTGTTTGGAAGAGGCAAGTTGTGTTCGCTCGACTCTTGCTAGTATAGTCAGCATCCTTCTTCTTTATGATGATAATATTGTTCTTTTGGAGAGGATTCCCTATGGCCTCGGTAAGCAACTAAGAATCCTCTAGGACTTCAACTCTAATACGAGTATGACTATAAACATTGACAAAACAAAGGTTATGATAATTAAATCCAAAAGGATCACCTGCGGTACTTTTGCTTATGACAACAACAACCTGGAGGAAGTGCCTTAATAAAAATATCTCAAAATCAATATTCATCACAAGCTCAATTGGAACTATAGCATTGAGAAAATTATAAATGGAGGGTGGAAATATTACTATGGGTTTGAAAACCGTTGTAAATTAGCAAAACTTTGGCTATGAAATAAGAAAAAACTCCTCTTTGAAACTCTCATCACTCTTGTTATCTTATATGGATGTGAATTTTGGGTATGCAATATCTCTAGAAAATCTTGGAAAAAGATAAAGAAGATCCAAAAGAATTTTATAACTTATAATCTCAAAATGAAGGTCAATACACCCTATCCTATCCCCCTCATAGAAGCGAGCCATTCCCCCATTGAGAGCACGACTATGATTATGTATGTATTGTAAAATAAAAATATAAACAACATGGATGACAAGAGGCTCCCCAAACTTTCTTCAAAATCCAACAAAAACCACCAATGACTCAACAGGGATAGCATAAAGATTTCAAGTCTTATCTAAATCATTGGGGAATGAAGGAATAAATTATTCTGTAGAATATTGGTAATATAAAAAATATTATTACATCTAAATTTAAGGAGAATCTATGGTGTTATAAATAATTAGAGGATAAAATAAAATTAAGATACTATAAGGAGGTGCTCAACCTAACCTATAAGATCAAAAGTATCTCTCTCTTTTGACTAGAGTAAAGAAGAAAATCAACATTGCTAAAATAAGAACAAATTCTCATGAGTTGCATAGTGAAACTGGGAAAGAACAAACTCTCACGAGTTTCATAGTGAAACTGAGCTTTGGAAAATTCCTAAAACACCCTGGGATGAAAGAATTTGTCATCTTTGTGACACTAAGAGGGTTGAATATTAAAAACATTTTTTCTTAGAGTGCCCCACGTATACCCAAATTAGATCACAATTTCAAAATATTTATCACAATACTAACCTTCTTAACCTTCTAAGTCTTCAAAACTATGGTGATCTTGGAATGCTTATGTTGGTTGTTTATTTCCTCTAAATACCATTTTGGGGCTGACCTAGGTTCAGATCTACTATGGTTTCCAACAAAACCCCCTAAAACTATCGGCTCTCCTGGTAATCCAGAAGGCAACACAACACACATAATGCACTGCACAGTCTCACCCGAGATAGTTCTTATGGGTGGTTTCAATGCCCAGGTGCTTACATCCTGGGAATGAATGGGGACATGGGGTTACACTCCGTGATCTTCAATTGTGTACTCTAACATTCAACTTATCTTGAATATTTTTTCATTCTTATTCATGCATGTAAAATAAAAGATCTAACTAAGTCATTCATGCATTTGTCTAATATCTAATTATTGATAGTAAAGGAAATACTCAATATTCAATCACATAACACATGATCTACCGTGGTTCACCCCCTCTTGGGCTACATCCACAAATATTTGGCTTCTCTGCTCTTTTATTATGGTGTTTGCAAAACTACAACGCCTCGCGCATTAAAACTCTCCATCAACAGGACGAGATATACAATGAGGTGGACTAGATCACACCAGGCTCCCCAGATTGTGATCTAACCCTCCATATCTACCTTATTTCCTCTCCTCATCTCAATAGCTTACAAAAGAAGAATGAATTTTACAGACATTCTGCATCATAACAAAAAACCTGAACCATAACTAATAATAGTCTTCAAACAACAACCCCGACCTAGACCTCCTAGGTACCTATTTATACATGTTTTCATCTTACCAAGCATTGTATCCTCTTACCAAAACCCTAACCCTAGAATGGTTAGGTATTCTTGCATGCATGTATCACATGCTTTCCTCCTCTGCATGTGTGTTTAACTTACACATGTTGCTTTTCCTGCCAGTTGTCTTTTCCTTATTTGCGCTTTATTCTTCAAAATTAGTCCTTACCCCAAAATGGGTCTGCGCCCAACAAGCCCCCAAAACTAACATTTGGCTTGTCCCGAGCCACCTAGGCACTGTGTGCTCCCTTGACAACCTCTGCTAGTATGTGGAACTTGTCTGCAAGTCCCCTTCCTCGTGTTTGGACTTGCGCGACCTTTTCTGTAAGTGCTTCTAAGTTTTTTGTTGTGAATTCCTCTTGAACTATGGTTATTCATTCCGCATGTGTCTGCACCATATTATTCTTCTCTGCCTCCATATGCACAATCATTTTTGTTTCTTTGTCTTTTAGGGGTTCCATTTATGCATGTATCTCTTGTTTTTGCGCCTACGTAGTCTTTAGCTCGGTCTACAATATCTTCATCTCATGTGTTCCTTTGAAATGATCAGTGATGCTCATTGTCTTTTGCCTCTTCTTGAGGTCCTGGATTTTTTCACTTATTCTCTCTTCCTCCTGGTCCCACTGATGGACCTCCTCATATTTATCCAATGTTTTCCAAAGATGCATTGTTCTGTCAAACAATTTTTCTATTGTGTTGGCTTCTTTCTCCAACTCTGCTAGTTGGAGTGCAACGTTTTTTTTCCTCTGCTCCCTAACCTCAGGTGGAGTCATCGGAGTCAATTTTTCCTTCATCTCCTCAATCTGTTTCCTATAGTGGTCGATGGTTTGGGAAATCTTATTGAGTTTCTCCTATGTACTTGAAATCTTAGCCTACGCGTTGTTCGGAAGGTGGTTGTAGACTGTTGTCACTCCCTGTTCGATTTTATCTACGCACTCTTTCTCTCCTTTGGTCTCAAAATTTATTTGTTTGACCACGAGGTCCAATGCTTTCTTGTCACTTTTCATTTCCTGTAGTTCTACTGCATCTGTCCTCGCATGTGACTGCACCTCCTGTGCGACACTAAATTGGAGTCTATAAATCACCTTTTTGGGTATTCTGGCTAATACCATGTCAACCTATGCAAAATATTTCAGTGGTGTATGTGTTGCAGTTTCATCCATCTGCAACATGTCATTTGTTACTCTGAATGTTGGACTCACCTGGGCCATTGTGAGAAATGTGTGTTCCTTTTGTGGCATAGTCCTTGTTTTCATTTTTGTTTCTCCCTCGGGGAAGGATTTTGTTCCCCTTTCATAACTCTGTGTGGTTATGATTTGCTCAAGGACCTGCTTTATGCCATCCAGGTAATATTATATTTTCCCTCTTTGGTGTTTGGCTTCTTCGAATTCTTCTACTACGCGGTCTTGC
Organism: Picea engelmannii; assembly: GCA_009831015.1. Taxonomy (NCBI): domain Eukaryota; kingdom Viridiplantae; phylum Streptophyta; class Pinopsida; order Pinales; family Pinaceae; genus Picea; species Picea engelmannii. The sequence goes on from ML780929.1 coordinate 441,017, forward strand.
ACCTTAGTTTCCACGAGGTCAACGATGTCCTCCATGATTGTGTACTCAAGAGGCTCTTTATGCGCTTTTTCCTTCTTGTGCGTTCCTCCTGTCTATGAAATTGGCCACTTAGGTAGCCCTGGTTCCTATGGAGTAGATGTTGAGGTGACTCCCTACATTTCTGTAACCCCTGCTCCTTGTTCCTTCTATTGTGGGGTAGTGTCATTCTTTGTTACATGTGCATCCTTCTTTGATACAACCCCCTTCTTTTGTTGTGTCGGCTTCTGCATTGGTTTCAAACTTTTGGGCGTGACTTTGTCTCCTACAGGTGTCTTGGTTTTCCCTGCGTCCACCTCTGTACCCTTAGGTACTTCTTGATTTAAGATTGGAATCTTCCAATCATTGGTCCAATCGCTCATAGCCATTTCTATGTCTTCCTCTGTGACTCAGTATCTCAATTGAAGCTACTCCTTTCCTAAATCCCTACGCGCTTGGATCCACATGTTGTGTCTGGACACCTTGAAGTTGGTTATGTCCTTGAACTACACGACCACCTCTAGTGTAATTCACCAAGTGTTGGCTATGCTTTACTGTATTTCTACAAAGTACCTGGAAAAGGTACCTGTTGAAACAAAGTTTATTTTTTCTTCCCTAAGTCCAAACCTCCTTTTTTCCTAATTATGGATCCTCCCTGAGCTCAAAAAAGAAGTCAAAAGGTCTTTCGGGACTTTCGGTTTTCGGAGTTTGGTTATTCACAAAGTATGCTTTCTGATCACAACTCCAAAATTTCCGATACCATAGTCTCGAAAATATTTTAATGACCTTCTAAGCCTTTCACATGTTCTTTTTCGGCCATCTCAAACTTAAACATCTTTTCAAGTCCCAATGCGCTTTCACAAAATACTTTTTTAATCATGATTAATTAAGTTTTAAACACACTTAACAGATCGTTAATCAGTCGCAATTTGAGAAATAAAAGAGTCGACCCTGAGTCTCCTTAAACCCTGATTCCCGAAGTCATGGACTTCTTAAAGGCTAATTCTATGTTTATTAAGAAGTAAGAAGGTTTAATGATAATAAATCCCATCGTGATTTCGTGATTCAAGATTTCTTGCGTTAAAGAGTCGTTGGAGTCCTCATACTCTAGTCCACGAAAAGTAAAGGTTAACCTCTAATCGCGATTAATTAAAGGGTTAAAACAAGCTGTTAGCACCTAAATACATCCCATCGTGGTTTCACGATTCAAGATTCACTTGTATCATACCTCTTGGGGACACAATGTTTGAAACACCGAAACACAAAATCCTGAAAGAATTAAGCGCTTAAACACAAATTATTTTAATTTTAAAACGGGATTAAGGATTATTAAATAACTCTTTGTGTTTCGCCATTCAGGAGTTCTTGATGACATTCCTTTTTAAATCCCAGTTTTGAATCACTGATATGTGGCAGTCTCTATAACGGATTAATGAAGATATTTTGAACATAGAGTGTGTATCTCCAGGCGTACCATCTCCATTAAAGAATTTAATTCTTATCGCTTGCATCGGTACAATAAATTTAAGATGAGTTAAAGGTAAATAAAGGTTTTTTTATTTCGAATTTCATTCTTACTTTCAAACTAGGAGCGAGTTACATTCAAAAGAGCTCATGCATTTCTTCTCTGCAACAGGTTTTCATTTAGCACAGACACCATGGCACCCAGAAAAGCGCCTAAGAAGAGTGAAGAAGCAGGTGGAAGCTCAAACCCGGATGGAGATGTGGTATTAGACACTACGCCACATGCTGTGGATTCAATCAAATCTCAGAGGCAGATTTTTGAGAGTTTGGACTACGAGATTAGGAATTTCCCTGACGATTTCGGGAATGAAAGGAATGAAAATAAACTCAAAGACATAGCCGAGTCTGAGCTACACAAAATAGCCACATGACCGAGACTCATGTCGTATAATGACATGGTATGTTGGACTTTAGAGAAAACCGATGTTGCAACAAGGAGCATTCAAAACAACCAAGGGGTCATCGTTGGCTCGTTCAGACCCGAGAACATCCAAGTAATGTACAAACTACCCCCTACTTCTAAATACATTTATAATGCCAAATTCATAACTGAATTTCAAAGGAGTGCATAGAATTCAATCAAACATATCCAAATATAATTAAAGACTGGTGGGGAATTCCAGCAAGATTTAGGGCCGATACCCATGGCAACTATCCCACAACTTTGCTAAACGAATACATGGTTTATATATCCCTGATGATATGTAGAATCTTCGGGAGGAAAAACCCTACCCATTTCCCTACATGATGGGTGCCACTTATGCACGAATTAGCCGAGGGTTACAGTTTCAACTAGGGTAAAATTTTATCAGATAATCTAGCTAGTGAGGTTGCAGAGTACCAAACAACAAAATCGAAAGGCCGACCTGCATATTTTTACATGTATGCCTATATTATGGATGCAGTTTGTTACATGACTCCATTCCCTTTGATGAGCTGGAGCTGGAACCCAACCTGCACGGAGCCCATTCATGTTTATCATTCTAAACTATGGGAGGAGAATGTTAAAGACTTATTTTATGAAATTTGTTACTACGTGGTGATACCTTTGCACCAAATTTTGTATGGTTATGCACCCCCACGTATTTCAGAGTGAATCGTGGGAAACCTCAAGGCGATTGCAGATTGGTTTATAGAAGAGGGTTTCTCCTATGTTAGGGTTTTTGGGTGCTCAATTCCTCCTCACGCACTTCCGAAATTCTTCCCTGACAGACTGGTGTGCAGGGAGGTGGCCTACCAAATAGTAACAAGTGGCATCGAAAATGAATTGAAAGCATCTCAAAAGAAGTTTTGGCCGCTTTTTCCTATACAGATGGGGAAGTGTTCACTACTTAACTTTGGTCATTCCAAGGTTGAAGCTGTAGCATTGGAAGACATCAAATTGGTAGATCTTGAACTCAGAAAATATGACCCTTATCAAATTGTAGGAAATCATCTTACTCACTGCAATATGAAGATGTATGAACATGAAGCTTCTCCCTGCGATGACATGTTCAAGGGAGCCAGAACCTATGAGGAAATATTAGATAGAGTTCAAGCACTATCACCTGACCTACAGACCAACTTTCTGAATTTCCAGAAGCATAGGAGAATTGGTTTGCCGAAGATACTATAGGGAGAATCAACAACCCCTCCTCTAGCTTAAGAAAATACTCCCCCAGGTTTCAGATCAGAGTCTCATGATAAAGAGACTGCAAAAGAAAATCCGAAGAAGACTGAAGCGTCTTCACAAAAGGCAGAAACTTCACAATCAAAGAATCTAGGGTCTAAAACAATTTCTAAATCCGAGAGTCCTTCAAAATTGAATCAAACGATTCCACCTTCATTATCGACAATCCCTATTGATATCCCCAAAACAACAGGAGAAACTCAATCTTCAGAATTGGGCAACCCTATTGCATCATTAACTCCTATACAGTCAAATTTTGGAAACCCCCTTTTGAAAGTCATATATGCAAGTGACCTTACTCCTATCTCTAGTGAAGAGATACCCTCCTCTGACTAATTTTTCAGTAAGAAGAGGAAGGCAGTATTAAAACAAGAAATGCATATGAGAGAAGGCACAATGGTGAATAAATCAACCATATCTCCTTTTCCTTATAAAAGAGTTGTTTTCTTCTTCTTCTTATCATAAACCCTCTTTTCGGATGTCTAGAATTTATACTCCCAAGCCTTGAGTATAAACTTTGGAACAACATCTTTTTGGTGCCATTTTCGGGGAACGGAGAGAGGAAATTATTTTCCCTGGGAAAACAACATTTATAAGTTTCCCTCTTTGATAGTGAACAAAGAGTGAACACCTTTTAAAGGCTCAATTATTATTCACTTGGTGACTCCACGTTTAAGTAAGTTGGTATCTAGTCAAAGGAACACCAGACAAAATCGAGATGCTAAGCAGACCAAGCCTGTTTCCGATCCTGAAAAAATACTAAAAACAAGAGGTTTCATTAAGCAAACTACTATGGACTAACAAACTAAATACACACATCCTAAAGCTAAGACTCCACTTGAAACGTTAACTTCGCAAGAAGTTCCCACCCAAACCCTTTCTGGAGAAACGTTGGCTAAGGTAGTTGAAGCCGAGACCACAAACCTGATTTTAGTGTTCCCAGAAATCAAATCTGAATCTCATCCGACTACCTCCTATGTAAGCAAAGGTGAGAATCCCTTAGTAAAATTCGCATCAATTGATATCCCACCAACCCTTCAGTTAGGTTTCCCGACCTTACAAAGTCTCAAAGAGTATACCATATACTCAGATTCCACGCTTGTGGGTTCTCCTATTTACATTTCTTGCAAGTCGAAGGAACCGAGTCCCCGTATCTCGTTCCCCCCTCTTTAATTTTTTTCATCCCCCGAAGAAGCTAATGGATCGCTATATGTCTTCCAAAACCCTCTTTATAATCTACTAGTTAACTCCCCTAGGATATCTATGGCTGATGCAAGAGGAGGAGGGGGCAGCCAAGGGAAACCCCCACCTCCCGGGATTTTCGCCAAAGTAGCTGCTAGATACGCCCCCTTGGTTCTCCCAGTACCCCTTCATGATTTACCCGAGAAATATATGAAAAACCTACCTAAGTTTACCAGGGAAGGAGATCTAATTGCAACTGAACATATCAACTTCTTTGACCAATTCATAGATATCCTTGGTCTCGAACATGAAGACGTGTACTCACGATTATTTGTACAAAATTTCGAAGGGCAGGTGAGAACTTGGTTTTGAGGTTTTCCCGCAGGTTCGATATTATCTTATGACGTGTTAGAAAACTCTTTTCTCAGACAATGGGGGGGAAAGAAAGGACCACTTATAATATTTTACTGAGCTTGGGGCATTAAGGAAGAAAAATTCCAAAACGGTTATTGAATTTATCCATAGATTTAATAAATTATGTAACAATATCCCAATTGAAGTTAAGCCTTCTCCACCCGCAACAAAGGTAGACTTTGCAGGAGCTTTCGATCTCGATTTCGCACTATTATTGAGACAAAGGAGAGAAACCGACCTTATGCGAATGCAAGACGATGTCATAGAGATTGAGTCAAATGTGATGGCCTCTAGGAAATTAAAAACAAAAGTGGAAACATGAAACAAAGAGATTAAATGTTTTAGGGAACAGGTAGTACCCTCAGGATCTGGGAGATCTTCAGATGATAAAATGGATGATATGGCTAGGATAATAAAAGAGCTATCAAATAAAATTTCAAGGATGGAGCTAGAACAATCTAAAGAAGATCAATTCGTTAGGAGAGATTTCAGAAAAAACCCTAATCCTCAGATACACCAAAGACAAATTAAAAATGAAGATCAAAAGGTTCAAACCCCTTTAAAAAATGAAAATTTTATAGGAGGGAATGACATACAAGAATTTGAGGATCTAGAAGGAGATATGAACAATTTAGGCGACGATTGCCTACAACCCCATTTGACTAAGGAAGATTATGAGAGGTCTCTGGACACTGAGCAACGATCTAATAAGGATAGAAACATAAACGATACAGATGATTCTTCATATCAAGGATTAGATGATACCATAATGGCCGAGCTCCAACATAAGTACAATCTAAGGCCTAAAAATAAAATCTTGGCGACTACTCCACCAAAGAAAATCTGGCCAAGAGGCGAAGTATACGATACCTCTCCAAAGGACGCCGAGATACCCAACACCCAAATAAAAGGAGTAGATCCAAAAAATACCAAAACAAAGGCAGCTGAGACCTGAATCGGGAAAACCAGGACAACTGAAACACAGACATCGAAAGTAAAAATAACTGAAAACAAAGCAATGCAAACGAATAGGCCTGAAAGGAAGGAGACCAAAGTGCCAGTCAGAGAAACCGAAAAAACCATAGGGGCTTTCAGTCTAGAAAATGAGATTAACAAAATTAAAATACCAATACCTCTAGTTGAACTAACCAAGAATCTTGTTTACCGAAAAAAAATCACCAGAATGATGAATTTTTTAGATACAGGAAGTCAAGATGACATTATAAATTTGGAAGATGATAAGCCTAATATAATTTTCGGTCTGCATTATGAAGGGTTCAGAGATATCGTTGCTCCTTTATTCATTACACTAAATGTGCACGATCGACTGCTACATAACTGCATGATGGATTTTGGAGCCTTGCATAACATGATGCCCAAGGCCATTATGGATAGACTTGGCCTTGAAATTACCAGGTTGTATGGAGACCTGTATTCGTTTGATTCGAGAAAAGTTAAATGTGTAGGCACGATCAAAGACTTGATAGTAAATCTTGCATAGATCCCAGTAAAAAGTATTCTGATGGATGTGGTTATTGTTGGCATAACTTCGAAGTATGGTATGCTATTATCCAGGTCTTGGGGCACTAAGCTCGGAATATCCCTTCAGCTAGACATGACATACACCACGATTCCCATTTTCGGAGGACAGTTCACCCGATTATATCAGGAAGCGTGGTTGGCATACACGGTAAGTGATCCACATAGTCCTAACAATTACCCTATTTATATCGCTAATCAATATTTTGGAAATTGTATTTTATCAATTGATGACGATATAGATGAACGTGTTGAAGATTTCACAGGAAAAAATCAAACAGAAAGGGTAAAAGAAAGTGTGTATAGTACCGAAACCTAGAAAATGTATTTCAACGGTGCTTCGTCACATGAAGGAGCAAGTGCAAGAGTACTTTTCGTAGCACCTGGAGATGGGTTTATCATTCCTTTATCATATAGACTATAATGGGACATAGACTATACAAATAATGTGTGCGAGTACAAGGCCCTGGTTTTGGGATTAGAAGCTGCCAGAAAATTAAACACAAAAAACTGGGAAGTCTACGGAGATGCGGAATTAATTGTCAAACAAGTAAATCGACAGTATCAGGCCAAGCACCCGAGATTGAGATCTTATAGAAACCGCGCCTGGGATTTAATGGAATTTTTTTCTCATCAATCAATGTCCATTACATTCCACGTACAGAAAATACGCAAGTTGATTCGTTAGCCAAAGCAGCCTCAACTTTTGCACCCCCTGCAGACTTAAAACTTAAGTATCACATAGAGATGATGCACATACCTTCCATACCAAACAATATACAACACTGGAAGGTCTTCGAAGATGATGAACAGATTAGAAAATTCCTCGAAATGGTGGAAGACTTCGCCAAAAAAGCACATCGACCAAGAAAACCAAAATGACCATACTTGGATTATGCAAGAGGGGGAAAATCCTCAAGAGTTCCAAGACAATATCGTGAATCATCGCTTGTTGGTACTAAAAAATAACCAAATCCCTAAATTTCTAATTCCCCTAGAAAGATTATTTGACCATAATGATATACCATTAAAATCTGCATTGCAACCTCAACCGGAGGAAGTCAAAGATTGCGATATAGGCACCAAAGAAGAGCCCAGAATAGTAAAAATAACAAGATATATTCCTCCCGAGATGAAAGGTAGATATGCGGATTTACTCGAGAAATATAAAGACGTATTTGCTTGGTCTTATGATGAGCTGAGAACTTATGACACTACGATGATCGAACACAAGATTCCCTTAAAGCCAGGAGTCATGCCTTTCAGACATAAGCTTAGGCAAATAAATCCCATATTATTGCCTGTGGTCAAAAGGGAAGTAAAGAAACTCCTAGATGCCAAAATAATTGTACCACTCAGGTACTCTGAGTGGGTAGCCAACCCGGTCCCAGTCAGGAAGAAGAGCGGAGAAATCAGACTGTGTGTAGATTTTAGAAATATAAATAAATCATCTCTTAAAGACAATTACCCGCTACCCAAAATGGACCATGTATTAGAAAAAGTAGTCATAGTGAATAGGATGTCCATGATCGATGGTTTCTCCAGCTACAACCAGATTTCCGTTAGCAAGCACGATAAAGAAAAAACAACCTTCACCACCCGTTGGGGTACACTTATGTATAATAAAATGCCTTTCATTTTAATGAATGCAAGTGATACCTTCCAGGGGGCTATGGATATCGCCTTCGTCAGCGAAAGAGATAAATTTGTGGTTATTTATCTTGATGATCTCACCGTTTTTTCTAAATTTGATGAAGATCATTTGATACATCTCAAGCAAGCGTTCGAGAAATGTCGCAAATTCATTTTTTCTTTAAATCCCAAAAAGTCTCACTTCACAATGTAGGAAGGTAAGCTCTTGGGCCATATTGTATCTCAAGATGGAATCAAAATCGATCCTAAAAGGGTTGAAACTATTGACACTATAAATATTCCAAGAAATGTAAAAGAAATCGAGTCATTTTTAGGGAAAATAAATTTTTTGAGGAGATTTATACTGAACTTTGTTGAAATTGTGAAATTGATTACATATATGCTCAAGAAGAACAATGAATTTAAGTGGACAACCGAAGCTAAAGCATCATTTGCTCACATCAAGAAAATTATAGGTGAAGCACCTGTACTGGCAAGCCTTGATTATCTCAAGGAATTTTTTTATCTTCTCGTTTGCATCCAAACATACAATCGTAGCAATACTTCTACAAAAGAACGAAGAAGGTTTCGAGCAACCAATAGCATTCTTCAGTAAAAGCCTCAAAGATGCAGAATTCAAAATATGACATAATGGAAAAGAAAGAATACGCTATGGTGAAGGCACTAAAGGCCTTCAGAACCTACGTGTTACACTCCAAGATAATTGCATATGTACCCACCAATTCCGTTAAGGATATATTGGTCCAACTTGATATCGACGGGAAGAGGGGTCGATGGCTTGCTAAGATTAAATAATTTGATTTAGAGGTGAAACCGACAAATCTTGTAAAAGGACAAGGTTTGGCTAAGCTACTAGCCGAATCAAATTTCAGAGCACTTGGTATAAATAATCTACAAGAGTATGAAGGATGTTTGGATATGGACGAACTCGACGACCAAGTAGCTACAACCAGTATAGAAGAAAAATTTACAACTTCAGTGTGGTACAAAGATATAGTATCATATCATCTGAAATTGAAATGCTCGACAGATATGGCTACATCCAAAGCTAGAATGTTGAAACTGCATGCGGTGAAGTACTGTATTTCGGAAAGCCAATTGTATTGGAAAGACCCTCTAGGTTTTCTACTGGTTTCCCTAGTCGAATCAGAGACCGAAAAAGTCATAAATGAATTCCATAAAGGGGTGTGTGGAGGGCATCATGTGTGGAGAGAAACGGCTTATAAAATCCTGAGAGCAGGATATTATTGGCCTAAATTATTCCTAGATGTAAACGCCAAAGTCAGAGCCTGTGATTCATGCCAATTATTTGCAGGCAAGCAGAAACTCCCAGCTCTACCTCTCATCCTAGTTAAAATAGAAGCTCTGTTCCAACAATGGGGGTTGGATTTTATAGGTGAGATTAATCCACATTCTATCACGCAACACAAATGGATCCTGACCACTACAGATTATTTCACCAAATGGGTAGAATCTATTCCAACTAGAAAAGCCATCGATTCAATGGTGATAGACTTCTTGGAAGAAAACATATTATCTAGATTTGGTTGTCCCCGAAAGATAGTTACAGATAATGCCTAGGCATTCAAATCTATGGAAATGATTAGCTTTTGCCAAAAGTACAATATTATATTGGGTCACTACACGACATACTACCCCCAAGGCAATGGGCTAGCAGAATTGCCAAATAAAAGCTTAATTACCATAATTAAGAAGGTGTTGAACGAAAATAAAAAAATCCTGGCATCTGCATTTGAAATATGCCCTGTGGGAAAACTAGATAGGCACCAAGAAATCGATTGGCACTTCTCCATTACAAATGGTATATGGGACTGGCATGGTATTACCCATAAGCCTAGCTCTACATGTGATGAATCTTTGGCAAGATGAAAAAGAAGAACCAAACCATGTCACAAGAAGAATAAATCAACTAATTGAAGTTCAACAGAATAGGGCTGAGGTTGACGAAAGGCTGCAGAAATATCAAGACAACATGAAAGCAATGTTTGATCATAAGGCTAAAGACAGGGAATTCCTCCCTGGTGATTTGGTTTTGAAATGGGATGCTAGGAGGGAAGACTCAACAAAACATGGAAAATTTGATCATATTTGGTATGGACCATTCAAAGTCTCATCTTCTGAAGGGAAGAACTCATTTTTGTTAGAAAATTTGGATGGTAAAATCCTCAACGCCCCTATCAACAGGCGTTATCTAAAGCACTATATGCAATAAACGATTTCCAAAATTCCATTGTATATATCGGTTTGTGTTTTATGTTTTTATAGTTTATCGGTAAGTTTTACTTTTTCCATAAATAAAGCAGGTTAGTGATCTCCTAGGAATAGAGATATGAAATGTTCAACACATTGAAACCCACAAATCTTAAAACCCTGATTCTCTTCATGTTGTCTCCTTGCAAGATTCTGGTCTACACCCCAAACATCAAGAAGAAGCAAACAAGCGGTCATGCATCAGAAATACGGGGCACCCTGGAACAGGTGATAAATAAATAATTTATTTAGATGAGAGAAAAATAGAAAATCGAAGGTACGGATTGTGTAGACTTCCAAAGAATATCACCTACTGTAGCAATGGTCTTATATGTATGAAGTTACTCGCTAGACACATTATCTAAAAAACGATTGCTCAAAATGAATCACTGAGGCAAGAAAAACAAGATCAGAAGAAATAAAGCGAATTTAAATAACTTTTTCAATTGTCGGGTCTGTGTTATAATAACCACGATTATGAAGTTCCAAACCTCTTCTGTCACCCTGTCCAAATCTTGGGTTACTCCAGATGCTTCCCCATGGCCTTCATAGGAAAGGAGGGGTCATCCTTTGCCTCTGAAAGTTGACAAATGAATCTTTAGAAAAAAGGACAAGTCCTCGTGGCTTTTCGGACTACCACTGAACAAAAGGATGTATAAGCTAGTACTAACTCTCTTATTTCTTTTAACAGGATTCAAATGATGAATCTTTCTCAGAAGAAGATCCCTGAAAATGAACACCCCCCCTTAAGTTTTCTTGCAGACTAAGATGTCTTGAAGGTCAAAATAAGACTTGTCCAGAGTAATCAAAGTGAGTTAACAGACCTTTGTTGCCAAAATTGTTTACAGATATCACCCCTAGTGTGCTTTATGCAAATTGATTTCCCCCACTTAATGTATCTAACGAAAGTATAAGATGGATGGTGGAAGGAAATTCACAGTTGATTGCCCCCATCTAGTCCAAAGAAGAGATGATGAAAGGAAATTCATTAAATGATTGCCCTCATCTCAGCATTTAAATGTGAATCTACAGACTGAAGTGGTGAAAGGAAATCCAATGAAGGGAAGCAGATAACTTCACCGGGGTATTGAATAGGCTCGCTGGAAGTGAAGCAATGTGTAAGATATCTGTAAGGTTGTTATACATGAATTTCATTGTACTCTGGTAACCAGTTTCCTTTTCGACCAGATCTACATCCCAAGTTCATGCAGGATTCCCCGTTTTAAAAAATACCAAAATTACTTTGACTTGATGCAAGAAATATCTATAGAACCTGTTAGAATTCCTAAGGTTGTTTTGATTGTCTTAAACAGACCCAAAATCAGTTTCTAGAAAGGAGAATTCATAGGAGAAACTAAGGTTGATATCAACAAACAATTAAGTTTTGGAATCTTTCAGAGGTAAAGTCCAAACCTCTGATTCTATCTTTACCCTCTTTCTGAAAACTTTTCATAAGATTTAAGTGATGACTCCATTTACCCAATAAAGGCACGTGGTCTACTTTTCTTCTCATCCCGCAGGGAGACGAGATCCCTAGATGGAGCCTATGTTGAAACAAAGTTTATATTTTCTTCCCTAAGTCCAAATCTCCTTTTTTCCTGATTATGGAGTCACCCTTAGCTCAAAAAAGAAGTCAAAAGGTCTTTTGGGACTTTCGGTTTTCGGAGTTTGGCTATTCACAAAGTATGCTTTCTGATCGCAACTCCAAAGTTCCCGGTATTGAAGTCTTGAAAAGGTGTTAACGGCCTTCTAAGCCTTTCACATGTTCTTTTTCATCCATCTCAAACTTAAACAACTTTTCAAGTCCCGATGCGCTTTCACGAAATACTTTTTTAATCATGATTAATTAAGTTTTAAACAGACTTAACAGATCATTAATCAGTCGCAATTCGGGAAATCAAAGAGTCGACCCTGAGTCTCCTTAAACCCCAATTCCCGAAGTTGCGAAGTTCTTAAAGGCTAATGCTATGTTTATTAATAAGTAAGAAGGTTTAATGATAATAAATCCCATTGTGATTTCACGATTTGGGATTTCTTGCGTTAAAGATTTGTCGGAGTCCTCATACTCCAGTCCACGAAAAGTAAAGGTTAACCTCTAATCATGATTAATTAAAGGGTTAAAACAAGTGGTTAGCACCTAAATACATCCCATCGTGGTTTCGCGATTCAAGATTCACTTGTATCATACCTCTTGGGGACACGATGTTCGAAACTCTGAAACATGAAATCCCGAAAGAATTAAGCGCTTAAACACAAATTATTTTAATTTTAAAATGGGATTAAGGATTGTTAAATAACTCTTCGCGTTTCACCATTCGGGAGTTCTTGATGACATTCCTTTTGAAATCCCAGTTTTGAATCGTCGATATGTGGCAGTCTCTATAACGGATTAATGAATATATTTTGAACATAGAGTGCGTATCTCCAGGCGTACCATCTCCATTAAAGCATTTAATTCTTATCGCCTGCATCGGTACGATAAATTTAGGATGAGTTAAAGGTAAATAAAGGTATGTTATTTTGAATTTCATTCTTGCGTTCAGACCCAAGCACATCCAAGTAATGTACAAATTTCCCCCTACTTCTAAATACATTTATAATGCCGAATTCATAACTAAATTTCAAAGAAAGGAGTGCACAGAATTCGATCAAACATATCCAAATATAATTAAAGACTGGTGGGTAATTCCAAAAAGATTTAGAGTCGATAACCATGACAACTATGCCACAGCTTCGCTAAACGAATACATGGTTTATATAGCCTTGATGCTATGTATACTCTTCGGGAGGAAAAACCCTACCCATTTCCATGCAGGATGGGTGCCACTTATGCATGAAGTAGCCGATGGTTACAGTTTCAACTGGGGTAAAATTTTGTCAGATAATCTAGCTAGTGAGGTTGTAGAGTACCAAACAACAAAATCGAAAGGTTGACTTTCGAAATTCCTCCCCGACACACTGGTGTGCAGGGAGGTGTCCTACCAAAAAGTAATAGGTGGCATAGACATTGAATTGAAAGCATATTAGAAGAATTTTTGGATGTTTTTTCCTTTACATATTGGGAAGTGTTCACTGCTTAACTTTGGTCATTCCAAGGTTGAAGCTGGATCATTGGAAGACATCAAATTGGTAGATCTTGAACTCAGAAAACATGACCCTTATCAAATTGTAGGAAATCATCTTACTCACTGCAATATGAAGATGTATGAACATGAAGCTTCTCCCTGCGATGACATGTTCAAGGGAGCTAGAACCTATGAGGAAATATTAGACAGAGTTTAGGCATTATCACCTAACCTATAGACCAACATTTTGACTTTCCGGAAGAACGAGCGAATTGGTTTGCCAAAGATAATACAGGGAGAATCAACAACCCTCCCCCAGCTCAAGAAAATGCTCCCCCAGGTTTCATATCAGAGGCTCATGATAAAGAGACTGCAGAAGAAAATATGAAGAAGACTGAAGCGTCTTCACAAAAGGCAGAAACTTCACAATCAAAGAATCCAAGGTCTGAAACAATTTATAAATCCGAGACTCCTTCAAAATCGAATCAAACGATTCCACCTTCATCATCGACTATCCCTGTTGATATCCCCAAAACAACAAGAGAAACTCAATCTTCAGAATTGGGCAGCCCTATTACATCATTAACTCCTATACAATCAACTTTTGGAAACCCCCTTCTCCAAGTCATATGCAAGTGACCTTACTCCTATCTCTAGAGAAGAGATGCCCTCCTCTGACTAATTTTTCAGTAAGAAGAGGAAGGAATTATTAAAAAAGAAAATGCATTTGAGAGAAGGCACAATGGTGAAGAAACACAGAGTGCTCGTAGATGGGCAAAACCTAGAAGAGGAAGACTTCACCACAAAAGTTGCAGGCTCTATGGGAGCCTTGGAAACTGCCAATTTATTCTCAGTTGACTCTCTGAAGACAAGGATGAAGCAAAAAAATCAAATGATAGCTCAGTTGCAGGACCAAATAAGGCACATAGAAAATAATATTCGAGAGGAGGTGAATCAAAGAGTTGAAAATTCCAGGACCGCTGACAAACAGGAAATGCAATTGTTGAAATCTAGTTTAGATAAAGCAAACAAGCATATGCAAATAAGTCAAGTACAAGTTATTCGACAGGAGGAGTTAGTGAGACAACTACAGGCTGAGTTGAAGGAAAAATTGTGAATATAACAACATTTCAAGCCCAAGTACTAGAGGTGCATGAGAAACTACAAGTAGAACAACATGACATGCTTTCCAAAATAGAAATCGTCCAAAACTACTTCCTGGAAATAAGCCACTCACTAGATATCATTGTTTTAAAGGAAAAAGAGGACACAAAAACTCGTGCTTCTTTTCAAAAGGCAGTGGTGTTTTCGACCAAAGAGGAAGTACTAGCATTCCCAAAGCTGACTATAGATGAACAGATCAGGGGAGACATCATGTTAAAGACATGGGAGACTAATATTGTTGAAAGCAGGAAAATGGCAAGAGAAGTTAGGAGAGAATGTGAAGAAGTATTTGATCAGCTAGATACAAAAACATTGGGCATCGATAAAGGCGATTGTCCTGGGCTATTAGGATGGATAAATGTTGTAAGACATCAATTACGTATCAATGAGAGTTGGAATGAACTCCAGCTCAAGATTTCACAATTGAAGCAGCTTGACATTTCCCAAATAGATAAGTGGTTAATAAATCCAAATCTACAGTTGCAGTTGACAAAGTTTGGAAAGGGAAAGATTGAAGATGAGCTGCCCCAAATTCAGAGGAATTTATATGTGTTTGAAGCAAAGAATACATCAGAGCCTTCCATAATTTTGATGCAGTTTGTGGACAAGTGTGTCATGTGTTCGGGACCGAGCGAAGGAAGTGCTTCAAATAAATGATGAAATGACGCATGTATGCTCGTTTTTGTCCAATTGTTAGAAAAGAAAAAGTAACCAAGCAAAACGGTTCAAATTATATATTCTGTAACCATTAGCACGAAGGAGATTAGGAGACTACCAACCATCTAGGGTTGATGTTTTTCTTGTATAAATACAATTTTGAAAGTGATATTGTTGTTCCTAAGTCTACACTTAAGGCTATAAAGTGTAGAGTCTAAGCATCTAAAAAGAGTGAAAGAAAAGGAAGGGGAAGAAACAACTTGGGGGGATGAAGCTATGGTCGATCTCTGAGTTGTCTTTGTCTAGATTCCAAATATTATTGAATGCTAATATCCCACTCGATGGTGGCCCATGAACGTTCAAGCTCTGTCTGGGTGGTGGCAGTCTTGAGTATGGTATGGAAAAGATTTAAAGCAATGTTGGTTTGATCCGATAGACCGGGTTCAATGTTGGGTTGTCTTATGATGGGTATAGTCATGGGGAGAATAAATATTTAAAAGAAGGTGGATGCTTTAAAGTGCTTATCTCAACTTTAAATTATACAGGGAAAATTCAATGAAGCCAATTGAAGGGTTTAATGAAAACGGAGGTCGTTTTCCGTAACTGAGTTAAAATCTTGAAATCGAGTGTGAAAACATAGAGCTGTCAACAATGTGGGGCATCAATTTCAGAGGAATCCCATGCTGTGGCAGAAGAAGAAAAGACATGAATACCTTGATGAAAGCATATAATGTAGAGATCTAAATAATTCACAGGTCTTGTACCCGCTAGTAGCCGATACAGAGGAAAAACTGTAAATAACTAGATACCTAGAACCTGATCACCACAATAGAAGTTATACTAAATTGCAGCTAAAACATTCATTAAAGACATATATGTAAAAATGACATGAAGCATGAAATACAGAGGAAAAACACATAACTCAATCTTGACGAAATATGGAGTCTTCAATTCGCTTTGTATTAATCCTGGCTTAAGAGAACTTTCTCTATTACAATCTTTCTTCTATTTAAACAAACTTCTGAACCTCTAGAATTCCGATCGTTCTGGAAAATTGTTAGTTACAAATGGAAAATTTGGAGCGTTTCATATCCTCCTCTTTGCCTTCCCTAGTAAGGGTGGAGCACCTTCCTTTCCCTACCCTTCGAACTCTAGAAATAGAACAGGTTGACATCTGTCATTATTTAGCACCAGAAACCTGCCCCTTCGCCTACTCGATGAAAATGATGCACCTCTCCACCAACTAGGCTATCAACCTAGAAGGCTCTGCTTGGTTGCTTGCTTCAAAGGTGTAACAACTCTTCGCCAACTGTGGCAAACTTTTTCCTACTTTTCGATCCTCCATGATGATGGAGCATAATTGTAAACTTAGTTGTTCTAGCCATTTGTTCACTTGGGCCATATCGACCTGGCTTATCTTGGATATCTCCACTTGTTCCTTCTCCATGTTTTCTTTGATGTCCAATAGATGTTTAGCTATATTTATTTTTCCCAGCGTCCCAGCACTAGTTTCCTTATCAAGGTCTAGCAAACTTTTACTTATCAAAGAAAACGTTTCCTCACAAGAATTATTCACTTCATTAGCTCTCCTTTGCTTTCTGATATATTCTACTCCCATACCTTCAACAGGATATTTCCTCTGGTTTGTTCTGCGATGGATAATTTGGAGTTGTCGACCATCTCTATCTTCACCGTAGCTATAACAACGTCTTGGAAAGTGACCCGTGCTGCCCCGACTTCTCTTTCTCTCGAAGAAATATTTTTTAATACTTGATCTATCATCTGGAAATGGTTTTGAATGGTTCCTACTTTTGTTGATTAAGGTTGGTTGTCATTGATGTCAACCCTTGAAGAAAGCCCCGTAGCACAAAGGTTTGGGTAATGGACCCAATATTGTTTGATGTAAATATGACTCATTATTGTTTTTTCATGGTTAATAAGAAATAAATATGGATGAACTCCAAAGTGGTCCCCTTATGGTGAAATCCCTCACGGGAACACGCTTTGTGGAGTAAGAGAACCCATGGTTAATTGTGGAATAATGAGATGAAGGAAAGTGATTTTTTCAGGGAAAATATCCTAGATGGATAGTGCTTATCATTTCATTTCCGGTGGTATGTGGAATGTCACATAATTCCTCACGGTTAGAGAGTTATGGCCATGAGAAGTTGGAGACCCCGGGTTTGGGTAATGGAACCAAGTTTGTTTGATGGTAACGGTATGAGTTATGATATATTTTTAGATAATACTATTCTATATGGATAGTACATGTCATGCCATTTCTGGTGGTATGTAGAACATCACATAACTCCTCACGGTTTGAGAGTTATGGCCTTACGAAGTTGGAGGACCCT
>ML780929.1:468279-490698 GCA_009831015.1 Picea engelmannii
TGATTGTTCATTTGTTCATTGCTTATTTACTCTGCAGTTATTGGATAATAATGCTTCATTGATATAACACTTGGATTATATGGTTAAAAGGGATTAAATTTCTCTATTACTGATTCACCCCCCCTCTCAGTAATCCAACAACTTTTACAAGCAAGTTTTGTTGAGTCGTTAATACCTTATGTCATATTTTGGTGTCCTGGGATCTGAACACTTTTATGTCTAAAACCTGGTTCTCGGCCACGTCCAATTTCGATTGCAACTCTATAATTTGTTTCCCCTGCTGGCTTACCTGTTTTTGGCTAATTTGTGCCGACTGGAACACCTGCTCGAGGTTGGACCTGAGCTTCTCAATCTCACGCAAGTTGGCTATTCGGGCTTCCTCAAGGCTCTTTCTCACCTCATCACTGACATTCGCTTCTGTAGTAGCCACTTTAGCTTCCAATTTACTGATCAGGAGGTTCTTTCGTTTCAACTGGGCGTTCAAAGTCCCAACTGAGTATTGATTGGCTATAGCATAAGCCCCTAGTGTCCCAACTATCTCCTCTGTGAAGTCTTCCTCTTTCGTGGCCTTCCCATCTGTCATGATTTTAAATTTTTTAGCCATTACGCCCTCTTTTTGATATAATTCTTGCCTCACCATGACCTTTCTTTTTTTGTCAAAGAAAAATTCGTTAGGAGGCAACTCCTCTACAGAAATGGGTGTCAGTTATTCATTGAAAATCCACCCCGCATCAGGATTCCCCTTTGTGAACTGTAAGGGTGTGATAATAGCAATCGGACTATCAATTTCCTTGGATGGTTGTTTCAGGGTGACCTCTATGACCGGCTTGTTTGACGTGAGTGACAGTGAGTCACCCAATCCCTGCGAGGGTATCTCTGCTTGGCCTTGGGCCTACTTGCCTAGTATACCCTTTTCGGGGTTTCCTTCCTGCTTGTGGGGGACTTTGGCTCCTTTCTCTGAGGTTCCAGCCTCCCCCATTTTCCCTTGGTTCTTCTCCCCGCTAGGACTCAAGTCCTTTGAACCTTTGGCTTCCATATGCTTTTAACTAGAATCTTTGGGGCTTCACCCTGTAAAATCTGGGGGAGACAACTCTGTCAGTGCTCCTGGAATTTCAAAAATTCGACCATATCTCTGGGTGGTAGGTCTTGAATCCGACTTAGGACTTCAGAGAAGGACCTCGCACCCTGGAATATTTTATCATGAGGGGAATCCTTGTGTTCATATCTCTTCAGGCCGCAACTCGCCAGGTGATTGCTCACATCCTTACTAGGGTCGTGCTTCTTGAACTCAATATCCACCAGCTTCATTTCTTCTAAAGTCGTAGCCTCGGCTTTGGTGTGGCCAAAATCTAACAAGGAATATGCACCAATATGAATAGGGAAGGGCAACCATACCTTTTTTGATACTCCTTTGAGCTCTTTGTTTATTCCGCTGAGCATAGTCTGTCTTGCAATCTCATGACACAATAGCTTATCTGGTAGGAATAGCGGGAGAGCATATGGAGGGACAGAGGTGCCAAAAACCCTGATATACAAAAATTCCGCCTCTAGATACCAATCTTCCACACTGCTTAGGTTGGTCGCGATGCTATCTGACATCCTGGGAGGCGGCTGGCCAAATATGGTGACATACAATGGCACCATTACCCAATTGAAGATCTCGTAGATGAATTCTTTAGCCTTATCCTCCCAAAGCTTCGAGTGGTAGACATGGATAGGATCTGTATTAGATGGATCCCATATCCAGTTCATTAGTGGGAAGGGTGTCATGAAGCAGATGGAATACATGATGTAAGCAGACATGAAGAACGAAGCTTATTTCTTACTCGCCCTTTGTGCTCGAAATTCAGTAATTCGACTGGTCAAACTGTCGGACAACAGTTTGGCCCAGTCGAATGAGAAACCCTCAACGACTGTATGAATGAGTGGCACCCATGGGAGGAAAAAATGGGTAGTGTCTTCCTTCCCATACAACCTGTAGGTCATCATCACTATGTACTTGAACTATGGCTCCAAGGAAGAGATTGAATAGATCTCGTTGGTGTCAGCCATGAATTTTGCGACTTGTGAGACCCAATCTTTGATCAGATCGAACAAAATTTTTGCATACTGCTCGCACTCCTTCTTCTTGAAACCTTCTAGGAATTCAACATTGTGAGTAAGGTTCAGTGTGGGTGATAGTTTATACATTGCCCGCAAATGTTCTGGCCTGAAGGTACCAATCGTCACCTTCTGTTCACTAATAATTTTCCTGGTCGGGATGTCCACATGGTTCAACGCCCACCTGATCATATCACAATAGGGAAGAAGCTGGGGCCTCACCGCTATTTTGTGCATCTCTGCTTGAGCGACAATTTTGTATTTGGTTGATAAATCATCCTTCTCGTTGTCGCTAGAATCATCCGAACAGTTTATCGACTTGGATTGCAGGATGTTGGAAACAAATGACCATGTCTTGATAGAATTAATACTTTGGGGCAAGGTATCGGAAACAACATCTGAACCCTGTCCTAAACTCTCGGCAGCTGACTTGGGCATTTTTTGTGGAGCCATGATAGTGAAACCTGCAACTGAACCACCTGTCGAAAAGATTTGAAAACCACAAACAGAGGTTAACCTAGTAAAATGGCTCTGTGCGCAAATAGAAATGAGAACTGAAATAATGAAGGAAAAAATCTCTATCTTGGTCATTTAAACCCCTGGTGTCCTTGCGAATAGAACGGTCAAATCGCTTAATAGAAAGATTTAGAAGTAAAAACGAGATCCTACTATCTGTCACCTCGCTGCAGTTCAAATAAATGCCATAAATGTTTGACGAGTCATAACACGAACAAACGCAAAAACATTTAAAACTTACTTCGTAGACGATGCATGTTAAAGGTTGATTAATGTGTCAATTAATCCAGTTTAGCTCCTTTAATTAAGTGTGTTTTAGTCTTTAATCCCCACTTTTCGGCGTTCGCCGTATCGGAAGATTTCACTCCTATCCTTTGAGCCCCCAAAACCCGAAATCGCGATGATGTGATTTAGTTAATTATTCGTGATCTGACTTAAGCTCTTAATTAATCCACACTTAATTAATGAATATCGTGACTTCGTAACTCGGAGCTACGAAGGTATTTCTTTTTGGGAGAGCGATCATCGAGTCACAAAATCCCGACAGTGCTTAACTAAGGTTTAACGTGACTTACTCCTGACACTAACCTGGGTAAACTTTAAAACCGTTATCACCACTTCGCATGTCAGGATACTAAGGACAGTGGGAAACGTCATGAAATAAGAGAACTCCCGAAACTAGATTTCTGGGATTAAATATAACATCTCACTTATTTAGAAGAAGAAGGCTCCAACAGATACCAAGGGATTTTTTTTGGCCGATTGTAGCAGAAAGGTTCTTCATTTTGCCAAAATTAATACCAATGTAATTCGGAGCTTCCAGACCCCGTTAAGTTTGATTTATGTACTTCTCTGTTATTTCATATCTAACTTCATTTATTATGTATCTTTGATGAATGTGTAGCTGCAATTTAGTACAACTTCTACTGTGGTGATTGAATTTTTTTTAGTGATCTAATCGTTTACAGTTTTTCCTCTGTATCGGCTATTAGCACTTACAAGACCTATGAATGACTTAGACTATTATATCTGATGCTTCATTAAAGTTTTTCCTTATCTTTTTCTTCCTCTGTCATAGTGTGATATTCTTCCTTGATCGAAGCCTCACATTGTTCCATAGATTTATGTTTTCTTTCATTCCATGCATGGTTTTCAGTTTAACTCAGATACGGGAAATGACCTTTGATTTTGCTACACTATAAATTCAAAATTCGGGAATTTTTCTTATATAATCTAAAAAAGAAGCAGCAACTTAAAGAAAAAAACCAGTCCTTAAAATTTTCTTCCTCCATGACTGTACCAGTTACGGGACAGCCCAACATTGAACCTGGTCTCACAGATCAGACCAGTATTTCCTTAAACCTTTTCAATACTTTCTTAAAAACTGCCACCACCTGGGTTGAACTTGAACGTTCATGGGCAGCCATTGAGTAGGACATCAGTGTCTAGGAACAATTGGAAGCTAGACAAAGACAACTCAGAAATCAACCATAGCTCCTTTTCCTTCTAAAAGAGTTGTTTTCTTCTTCTTTTTATCATAAACCCTATTTTCAGATGCCTAGAATTTATACTCCCAAGCCTTGAGTATAAAATCTAGAACAACAGTACATGTGTTTTTGCTTTGGTTCTTGGGGTCGAAGTTGCTCCCCAACGACATGTACTGTGTTTCCCGGCACCGACCTATCCGGTTGCAGAAGTATGAATATGGGGGCTCCCTCCACCCCATTAGCGTGATTAGCATCAGTAGCCATGAGTAGTGGAACTCTATGTCAAGGTCCTATGCGTATTTTCCTCATGGAATAGGTTCAGCAGGTAAGGGGACTAGCTCAGCGATATTCCATTCGCACACTGCGCTGCAACTACGACGACCCCGATAGGGACTTGCAACACTTTCGTAGAATTTTACAGGCCATGATTTTGGTGGCCATATGTGTCACGACGTCACTGATCCTTTTAATAATAACTTCACTCGATCCCCTCTCTGTCCCATATGTCCTCTTCATTTCTTCAGCCATCGCCTTCTCTTTGATTTTTTCGTCCAGGTACTACGTGGGGTTCTCACCCATTGAGGACATTCCTGTGATTGATGTTATTAGCTTTATGTATATGGAGACGGGTTGTTCCATCCATAGGAATCCTCCATGGAGGACGGCTATCAACTGCTTGATGCAGTTGTTCACCTCTTTCCCCCTTCCAAAGTGGGGAATCTCCAACAGGTTTAGGATCCCTGTGTTTTTTAGGCCAGCTTCCCATGGATTTGGTTGTAGGATGGGATATCCAAAGGGCCCTATCCCGATGCTGTCCAAGTAGACCTATTGCACAAATTCATGGAATTTTCCTATGTCAGCCACATCGTGGTCTAAGTATCTTATTTTCTTCAGGAAACCTAGCAGTGTTGGCGTGGTTTTCACTCCTTCCGGAATGTGCAGGAGTATAATTGTTGCGTCAGGCTACCTGCGCAGAGACTACACCATAGGTTTTTTTCCCTTCCATTTTTCCTTTTGACTTGAGGAACCCGCCTCCATTTTTCTCCTTTCTACATCAGGGTCTGGTTGACTAGTGATATCATCTACAAGAACCTCATGTTGTTATGCGGTTTATGCTCTGGTGGTTTTGGGCCCCTTCGGTCATCGCAGTTTCTGGTAGGTTTCCTATGTTATGCATGGAATGTCCCCACGGGCTACTGGTCGGGTTGACTTCCATGGTCGACGCGGTTGGACCCTGCCTTTCTTCAACCACTGGCGTAGGTTCTATGGGTGCTTCAAAAGGTGAAGGAATTACGTCGACATTGATTAATTCCTTGGGCTGTCTCGTTCCCTGTCTGGCCTCTGTTGCCTCCCATGGTGCCCGACTACTTCGTGTTTTCCTCCCTGCTTGGCTCGGTGCACCCATCTTTGGTGGTGCCATTGTGGGTACTGGTTGGTTTATGTGGACTAATTCTTCAATGGTTATCCCTATATTATGTGTCAACTCACTTCCACTTTGTGTGCTTTATTTTTCTGCAACTTCATGATTTCACAATGAGTCTTATGTTGCCTGCGTTTCCCCTTTATATAGGCAAGTCATGAAACTTCTCGGAGAAGTTTCCCCATCTTTTATTAATGTAATGGTGCTTTGTAATTTCTCATTGAATTAGATAATTGTTGTCAGTTGGTGCCTTTTGTTCGTAACCACCAGTTTTCAAGTTTCCTCCTTTTCTAATTGTTGGTTCTTTTTCCAGCGCGTTGACCTTTCCAAGTGCATGGTATGCCGTGTATCCATTGTGCGTGGAAATTGTATTTTCATTGCGCTATGTCCATTTTTGTTGTGCGTGGTCTTCTGATGTCTAGCGCGGTAATTTTTTTTGGGGGGGGACTATGTATAGGTTTTCTTACTGCGGGGTAACTTTTTAAGTACTAGGAAGTTGACAGTACCTATGCAGTTTCAATAGATTCTCATTGATCATTCCTTTTAGTTCTGTGCCTTGAAAATCTTTCAGTTGTACATATCCTCCATCTATGATAGTCTTTACTTCATATGGCCCCAGCCAATGCATTTTGAATTTCCCTGGATGCTGAAGAAATTTTTTATCATATACCAAGACTAGGTCTCCCTCCTTGAAAATTTTCCTCTTGATATGTCTATCGTGCCAAGATTTATCTCTTGCTTTATGTAATTCTTGGTGGAATTCTGCTAGGATCCTATCTTCTTCCCTCTCCATCAGCTAAATTATCCTTTCTCTTACTGCGCCTTGTTTTGTCATGTTGGTAATTGTTGCTACGCGCAAACTGGGTACCAGGAATTATAATGGCACCACTTCTTCTTGTCCATACACCAACCTAAATGGTGTTTTTCCTGTCAAATTTTTGCATGTGGTCATTTATGACCACAGTACTGCTGGTATCTTCAAGTCCCAGTCATCCTTGTTAACATTTCATATCTTTGTCAATGAATTCTCTAGGATCTTATTAAAGGCTTCCACTGTTCCATTTGTTTGAGGGTGATTTGGTGTACTCTTTTGATGATAGACTTCAAACTCTTCAGTCGTAGCCTTGATAGTACTATTAATGAAGTGAGTGCCTTGGTCACTCATCAAAATCCCTGGGCATCCAAATCTAGTGATCACTTGCTCAAACGGGAAGTTTGTTGTTGTCTATGTGCTGCAATATTTTATTAGTGTTGCTTCTACCCATCTCGCGAAGTACTCTATTGCAGTAATGATATACCTTGCTCCTGACCTCTTTGTCGATGTATTAATTGGTCCCACAAAGTCTATTTCCCATTTTTAAAATACTTGCAAGGTTACTTGTGGTCTTAGGGGCATCTCATCCTATCTATTAGCTTTACCAACCCTTTGTCATACATCACATCTCTGGCAGTAGTCCTTTGCATCTATGTGAATGGTCGGCCACCATAGTCTTGCGTGCAATACCTTCTACGCGGTAGATTTTCCTGCATAATGTCCTCCAAATATTCCCTCATGAGCCTCTGCTAAAATCCTAGGCCTCTCATGTTCTAGTACAGATCTTTTAAAAATGTTGGTTGCGCCCATCTTGTATAAGTGTCTTGCAATCAATTGATAGTATGCAACTCTGACTACCAGATTTTTCTTATGCGCATTTTTAAAATCTTGTGGCTCAGTCCCTGTACTTAAGTATTCAATAATATCAACAAAGTATTCATCAGTTATTTGGACTGAAAATAACTGCACATCAAGGAAGTTGTCCTCTAAATTTGTAGGTTCCTCTCCATTGGTGATTCTTGACAAGTGATCGGGTCCTGCATTCAACTTCCCTAATTTGACTATCACTTCAAAGTCAAATTTCTGAAACAACAGTAACCATCTACAGATTCTCCCCCCCAACACTGACCTATTGATTAGGTATTTGAGGGCATAATGGTCTGTGAACATTTTAAAGTGTTTCCCAAGTAGATAGTGTCTAAACTTTTGCAGTGTATATACCATTGCTAAGCCTTCTCTCTCAGTAGTATTGTAGTTCTTCTCTGACTCTAACAATTTTTTGCTTGCAAATGATATAGGATGGTCTAACTCTCCTGCTCCTGGCTGCACCAAAATAGCTCCAAGTGTTATGGCTAATGCATCTACATGCACATGAAATGTATTTTCCGAGTCCAGGAATACTAGTATAGGTGATGTGACAATTTTTTCTTTTAGAGTGTCCAAACCTCGCTAACAGTCCTCATTCCACTCGAACTTACTATCTTTCTTCAACAATTTCTCCATCAACGTAGTGATCTGTGCATACCCTTTTATGAATTTATTGTAGTATCATGTGTGTGCCAATGTTTCTCTCAACTGGCATACTGATTTTGGTGGTGGTAAATTGACAATCACTGCAAACTTGGCAGGATCTACTAGAAATCCTTATTTGCACACTATATGGCCCAATAGTATTCCAAATGGTGTCCCAAAAAAGAACTTCTTGATATTCAATGATATCTGACACTGCCTACATCTTTCCAACATCATCCTTAACACTTCCACATGGTCTTTTAATAGACTATATACGGTCAAATCATCCAGATACACTTCTAAAAATTGATGGATGAATTCTTTGAAAGCAGCTATGACTACTCTTGAGAATATTGTTGGTGCATTCTTCAGTCCAAAAGGCATGACTGTCTACTGGTAGGATCCCCATTATGTGGAAAAAGTGGTCTTGTACCTGTCTTTTGGGGCTATCTTAATCTGATGGTAGCTTGAGAATCCATTTATGAATGAATATGCTTCCTGGCATCCTACATTCTCTAATACCTCATCTGTGAAAGGGGTGGGAAAAGGGTCATGTACAAAAGCATCATTCAGCTTCCTCAAATCGACATATATCATTATGCCTCCTTGCTTCTTCTCATGAACTACCATAGGGCTTACCCATTCAAATTCCTCCACTGGTTCTATGATACCAACTTCTAACATTATGTCAATTTATGCTTTGACTTTTTGTTTATAAATCAGATTTAGTCTATAAGGTGTTTGTCTGAAAGATCTAGCCTCAGGTTTGAGAGGTATATTCATTTTTCCTAGCTCTCCTACTATGCCTTTCATCTCTGTAAAGGTTGTTGAAAATAGGTCATTGTACTCTCGCAGTAACTCTGTTATTCTTTCTATTGTTTGTTCATCCCAATAGTCTCCAATACTAGCAATTTTGGGATTATCATTTGTCCCAATATTTACTTTCTTCACCTTGATTGGCATAGAAAATGATTCTAATTTCATAGATGGGCCCTCCACCTCTCTTTCTCCTTCAATTTATGTAATTTGAATGTTGTGTGGGTCATCTTCATCTGGTGCTTCTTCATGCACATGATCGCATGACAATAGTTTTTTCATTGTCTGTCTATTCTGTTGTTGATACTCTGTTATAAGTTCAACCTTTGGTTCCTTAATAAATATCACCCCTGTGATTTTTTTGAGTGTTGAATTGATGTTGGGGTTCTCATGTTCAAATGAAAAAGTGACTATAAAATTTTGCTGTAATGTTGTCCATTCTGCAGTGCCTCTGTGCAATTCCTGGTCCACATAACAGTTTGTTGGAATTCCTTGCAATGTGTAAATGAATTGATGAGGCCATTCTTATGGTGGTGTCATTCTTCATAGTGTTATGTTGGTGTCCCATGTCAATCATATCTATGCATTTCATTGCTTCCATGTTCTGCATCGAATCTAATGCGCAGAAATCACTTACATTGGTACCAGTCCTTGACTATCTCTTTGTGTGCACCCCACCATCTTGCAGGTGTTTCCTTGAGTGCTATGTCTAGGGATAAGAGCCCTTGGTTTTCTAACACTTAATATTTGTATCTTGTTAGTAATTATTCTAAGTCATTCACCCCATGAAAGCTGGGAGGCTTTTTTATTTATGTACCCACCCATCTTACTGCGCGGTCTATTCTTGCGCACCTTCTTGTGGATACCTCATGTAATCATTGCTACCAATTCTCCAACCCTATATCTTAGTTTGAAGCACATGATGCGATACTTCTCCAACTGAGTACCCCATCTACAGTTGGATTCACATAATATTCTTCACGCACGGTGGTTCTGTATAACTGGTTGATTTCCTCCAGGTCTAAGAAGGTAGGTTCTACAAACCTTTCTCCTTCCGAGGGGTCTAGTGGCGCAATGAATTTGCATTATCCTCACTTGAATGTCATATTCCTTGTCTTAAAATTGATTATGGTCTGGTTTTCAAACGCCCAATCCAAGCCAAGCAATGTTGGATACAATGTTGTGCCATCCACTATTTCTATCACTTCAAAATTGGCTTTAGTGTACACTCCATATTGATCTACAACCACACCCTTTAGCCTTCCAATTGGTAGAACTCTATGTTGGTTTGCTAGCTTTAGTTGAACAGGTGAATATCCTAATGTGGGCTCCCCCATACATTTCCATGTATTGGTAACACATTTACTTCAGAGCCTAAGTCCAATATAATATCCACCATGTTGAAATCTCCAATGTTGGAATTCAGTCTGAATTCTCTTCTTGTCCTCCTCCTTGTATGCAAGTGATTAATTGTTTTCTGCTCTAGCTTTCCTCTACGTCCGTGTTACATCTTTCTACCATATTTTTTAATGTTTTAACAGATGATGGATCATTTAGTAGTTTAACACATGATTGCAAAAAATCCTTTTGTTGGTTATGTGTTATATTCTTTGCATGAGTAGTAGTGCCACATATTTAGGTGGTTTTTCAACACATGGTTTCTTTGCCGATGGTTTTCTGTTTCCGGTTAAGGAATTAGGGTTGTTGACTAATCCAGGTCATTGGGTTAGGGTTTTGGATGTCAATGGCTCATATATGTATATTGTAATGTAAACAATGTAACACTATGAATGAATATAGAATATGTTGGTTTTCACGGTTTGAGTTTCTAGGGGAAAAATCTATGTGTAATTTTTGTATTTGCCATTGTATATTTTCTGTTCTTTTACTAAAAATCTGTTTGCAGTGGATATTGTACAAGGTTAAAATCTACAACGTTATGGTACTTACTTGTCCTAGGGGTTGTAGTGTGATCCAGCGATGAAGCCATCTCATACGTTGGTACGTCCTAAGTATGTTGTACATTTGATGTAGATGCAATGTCTGGCTTCAAGAACTCTTGTTTAGCTTGCTTGAATGTCTCCTTTTCGTTCTGCGCATCAAATTGTTGTTATGTTTTGGCATTCTTCTTCACCCATTGGTGTTGAGCTATATCTTGTCTTACTACATCATCTCCTGTCTTAGCTCCTCCATGCGTAACTATGTTGATTTTTCTTCCATCATCCCTTCCCTCTGCAGAAATCCATTGAACATTCTGATTGTTCTGATTCCTCTTCTCCTGGATATTCCCCAATAGTGTCGAACAGTCTTTTGTGTCATGATATGATACATGAAAATACATAAATGTCACAGGTGGAAGTGGAAATTCTCGTGCATAGTGTCCTGGTTGTTGACAGTTATGGCATACCACCTGTCCTTTGCCTCTTCCAAAGCCTTCTCTACCTCATCCTCCACCTCTATAGCCAAATCGATCTCCTTGTTGGAACACATATAAATCCTAAGCCTTGATCTTTACTTTCTCGATCTTCATCCTTTTTGAAATAACTTAGAAGTCGACTTTGAAATGTTTAAATCAAATTTACTTCTAGTCTTAAGGCGCATATGATGATTGTCGTCGATAAAATTCCTTGGATTTATCAGATGATCTCAAGCTCTTCGGGGTTGTGGAGCCTCCTGATTATTAAAGTAACCAAATAACTAAAGGTCGCTTCAGGTGTTTCACCAGGTTTGAACTTTAAAAGTTTCAATACCCGGAAAGTGTCTGAAGGATCCTAGTCATAGTACACATGTACCTTTCTAAGTCTTCCTCGGATTGACATGTGTCATCCATTTCCAACCTTTTCGGCCAAAGATTTGTATGAATCTAAGTAACGCGTGGCACCCCCTGGTTTTGAAACGTCACCTAAAATTACATCATCTTCGACACATCATTATGGGAAATAGCCTTTCGGGAATATAATAGGGAACTAACTTGAAAATCCACGAAGCGACAAAACCCCAAAATATCAAATCTTAATTAATTAAGTTAATCTCGGTTAAAAGAAAGTTAATAAATTCGCACTTCGGAAGTTCGAACATTTATCATCCATCACATATTGAAATTTTCGAAGTCTGAACTTATGAAAAATTTCAAACTTAAACGAGGTTAATTAAAACTAAAAAATGATTATCCGATAATTAATTATTTCGTAGCTTCGGGTTTCAGGGATTCAGTCTTGAGATATCGTTAAAATCCCAAAGTCTGAATACCCCAAAACATTTAAATTTAAACACGATTAATTAATATCTTAAACAAGATTATCTCAAAACTAATATTTCGTGAATTCACGATTCAAAAAATTTCTAACTTGTTTCATCCAAAGTTCTCGATCGCGAACCGCCGATATTAATGACATTAATCATAAATCTACGGGAATGATTCTATTGTAGATTGAAAATCGCTACCTATATTTTTTCATTAAGGTAAATGAATTTTTCGTCAGAAAAGGTATTCACAAATCAATACGCTTGAGGTGAATAAGAATATTTGATTTTGAATTCAATTTTCATTCTCGCAGAATAGCAAGCTTTAGCCAACTGAGAAGCTCACGCATTCCCCTATAACAGGTAACCCAATTTCGCTTTCATCAATATCATGGCACCACGAAAGATGGATAAAGCAGCCGGTGAAAGCACTAATCCAAACACAGATGTTATGTCAGACACCTCACTGAGAGCCATAGATACTGTAAGAACTTCGACGCAGGTGTTTGATATTCTAGAGCATGAGCTGATAAATTTCCCAGATGATTCAGGCGACGAAGTGACTAAAACCCATGCAACTAAGCTCAGGGATATAGCTCAGTCATAGCTACATAAAATATCTGCACAGCTAAGGCTCATGTTGTATAACAACATGATAGGCTGGGCCCTGGAAAATGTCGACATTTCAACCAGGAGCATTTTCAATTCACAGAAGGTTGTTGTTGGGTCTTTCCGACCAGAGCATATACAAGTAATGTATAAAATATCCCCCATTTTTAAATATAGTTACAATGTTGCATTTACAATGGATTTTGACAAACAAGAGTGCACGTAATATGAGAAAAACTACCCTGATTTAATCAAGGACGGGTGGGGGCACCCTGAGAAATTTAGAGCAGACACTCATGGCATATATGCCACAACATTGTTAGACGCCCATATGATTTATGTAGCTATGATGTTATGTAGAATCTTTGGGAAGAAGAGCTCCACTCACTTCCTATTGGCATGGGTACCAATTATGCATGAAGCGGCAGAGGGCTTCTCTTTCAACTGGGCCAAGATGTTATCAGACAACCTGGCTAAGGAAATCACAGAGTACCAATCAATGAAGTCCAAAGGGAAACCTACCCCTTTCTATATGTCAGCATACATCATGGATGCCATTTGTTTTATGAATCCTTTCCCTCTGATGAGCTGGAGCTGGACCCCAACTAGCACCGAGCCTATACATTTCTATCACTCCAAATTGTGGGAGGACAAAGCTAGAGATTTCTTCTATGAAATCTGTCATTATGTAGTGGTGTCAATTCATATCTCCCTATACGGTTTCTCACCTCCCATAATTTTAGACAGAATCATGGCCAACCTGGGAAAAATAGAAGATTGGTATATTGAGGAAAAATTTTCCTACATCAAGGTTTTCGGGTGCTCGGTTCCCCCCCATGCTCTACCAAAGTTTTTATCGGATCAGCTGGTATGCCGAGAAGTGGCATATCAAACCATGATAGGGGGCATCAATAAAGAATTGAAAGCGACCCAGAAAAAGGTATGGCCAACCTTGCCTCTTCAGGTTGGTATGTTTTCGTTGTTAGATTTCGTCTATTCGAAAGTAGAGGCTGCGGCTCTAGATGACGTCAAGTTAGTCGATATTGAGTTTAAAAGGCACGATCCACATAAAATCGTGGAAACTCACCTAACTCAATTCAAATTAAATAAGTATGTGAATGATATTTCCCCACGGGATGAAATATTCAGGGGAGCCAGATCATATGAGGAAGTGTTGAGCTGAGTTTGAACTCTGACTCCAGATCAACTATCCAGTTTTTACAGTTTTCAAAAGAACAGAAGGAATATCTTGAAAAAGGTATTACAGGGAGAACCAATAACACCCTTGTCTACATAGGAAGCTTCCCCTCTGGGTTTTGAGGTAGGAAGTTCCGGCCAGCAAGGTACCGAAGAGAACTCGAAGAGTGCTCAAGTCTTAATACAAAAAGTGGAGGTTTCATTGTCGAATCCAATAGGTACTCAAACGAAAGCTCAACTTGAAGCTTTTCCAAAAAAGGAGTAGGATGTGTCTCCTTCTACACCAGGAAAACTGGTTACTGATACAAGAGAGAAACAAACATCCACAGAGATAGATAATCCCATTATTTCATTAACACCTTTGTAGTCAAGTCACGAAGCTCATAGTTCCGAAGTCATCTTTATAGAGGATCTTACCCCGATTTCAGCCGAAGAAATGCCTCCTTCAGACTTCTTTTTCAACAAGAAGAGGAGGGCCATAGTAAAACAAGAAACACTTCAGAAATATGTTGCAACTGTCAAAAGGAAAATAATGTTGTATGATGGACAGGGCATAGATGATTTAGAATTAGCTAAGAAGATGGCAAGTCCATTAGGTGCCTTTTCCACGGCCAATTAGTGGTCGATAGAAAATCTAGCTTAACAACTGAAACAGAGAAACCTGTTGGTAGGGCAGTTGCAAGACCAGATAATGACTATGGAATAGGACATGATAAATAAGATGAACAAAGAGTTTGAACAAGTCAGAGCCCATGACAAACATCAGATCCAACAGCTAAAATCTAACCTGGATGAGCTTTATCAAAATTCACAGGCCAATAGAGGATTGGTCACTTAATAGGAAGAATTAATCAAGCAATTTCAAGTCAAAATAGATTTGACTGAAGGTACAACAATAGAGAGGGCATCTTTTCAGGCTCAAGCACTGGAAGTACATAAAAAACTAGAATCATCTCAACAAGATCTCTTTACAAAAGTGGAATCCATCCAAAATTGTTATCGGGTAGTAGACCTTTCCCTGAAGAACATTTACATTAAAGAGAGAGAGGCTTGTTCAGCTCCGGCTAAGTTTCAGGAGGCTATCTTACTTGTACCAAAATATAATGTATCGTAGGTTCCTCGACTGTCTCTTTCTGAGCAAACCAAAGGCGACATAATTTTGAAAGCCTGGGAAACAAATCTGGCCAAAAGAAAAAGGTTGGCCAGAGAGGTAAACAAATATTTCCTAGAAGAAATATCTTCACTAGACAAAGGGCTACTGGATGTTGAAGGAAATACTATCTCTGAAGCCCTGGGACAAATCGACATAGCAAAGAATCAATATAATCCTAGGACAAGCAAAGAAGAAGTCGTGACAACCATCCAGCAAATGAACCAAATTGATCTTATCCAAATAAACAAATGGATAGTAGACCCAAGTTTGCAGTTACAGGTCACACCTTTAGCAACAGGAAAGTTTGCCTCAAGTAGAAAACAAACTATACATTTTTTAAGCAAATGAAGAAACTGAACCTTTTGGGTTGATGGTACATTTAGTGAGTAGATGCGTCCAATGTGTCGAATATGGGAAAGCAAGCACATATGGAAACAAGCAATACAACATGTAAATACTACTCATACAAGTCAAGATCAGATGCCATCTATCTCCAGGATTAAGGATGAGAAGAAGAAACGTCTCTGCCAGCAGACGAAGAGACAGAGGAGAATACTAATGGAATTTTTTAGTTTTACAGTTTGTAATATTTACTATTTTTTAAATTATGAGAAGTCCAATCATTTGGGGTTGTGACAATTTTGTATAAATACATGGATTGAAGATATATTGAAGGCTACTTCTTGCCAATTGTAATAGAAAAAACTCTCCTTATAGAGTATTAATACAAGTGCAGACAGAGATTCCAAGTTTTGTTAAATCCAGGTTATGTGTTTTTTTTGTTTTCCATTTCTCAGCATTTCTTTATGTATTCCTCGATAAATGCTTGATTTCAATTTAGTACGACAACTACTGTAATATTATTGTATCAATAATTTGTTAAGTAA
This sequence comes from Picea engelmannii, assembly GCA_009831015.1. Taxonomy (NCBI): domain Eukaryota; kingdom Viridiplantae; phylum Streptophyta; class Pinopsida; order Pinales; family Pinaceae; genus Picea; species Picea engelmannii. The sequence goes on from ML780929.1 coordinate 484,034, forward strand.
ACAACTTTTCCTCTGTATTTACTGTGAGTAAATCAAGACCTGCTTGTTGTGTGGGTTACTATATTTTATGTTTTATTCTAGGTTACACTATCTATTTTCTTCTACTACAACAAGGTGATATTCTTCAAACATTGATGCCTTACTTTGTTTTACAATTTTGTATCTTTCTCTCACACCACTCAATATTACAATTTTGACTCAGACACGAAATACGACCTTTGTGCTATCGAATTGTTAATTTCATTAAGGAATTTTTCTCATATAACTAAGGTAGAAAAAGCACTTTAAAACACACTCTATTAAAAACTTTCATGATGCCTGACATTATTCTTTGAGCCTTAAGTTTAATGTCAAGACCAACACTCCTTGTGGGGTGTTGTACTAAGGCACCTGATTATATTGTGTGGGATTATATTGTGGTTGCGTAGTATTATATTGTTGTGGCGCAGTGTTATATGGGGCTGGTACTTGGTTGAATTGTGGTGCAGCTTTCCCTGTCATCATTTCTACCTACACCCTATAGATGTCTGATGTTCTCTCCCTCATCAACTCCATGGTCTTGCAATATTTGTCATCATGAGCCACTGACTTGCAAAAGTTTCAATATGAACTCTTAGGGACTTTCTGGTATTTATGCATCATTTCACAATGATATGGATCATGCCCCTATGTCTTACATATCTCACACCATAGTCCTCCTGATGGAAAAGGGTTTGGAAGTCATGTTTCCATGTACTGCGCGAAAGTTGGGCATTCATTCTTGTGGTGTCCTTTTTTCCAACATGTGGTACACCAAACAACTTCTCTTTTGTCCTTACCCATGTTCTGGTTCAGTTGAAATGTTAAATTCTTCAGATCCTCCTTCAGCTCCTCTATTGTTGGATATGTCTTTTGATATTGGTTCTCTTCTAGTTGTAGGGCTACCTACAGAGCCTCTGCCTGAGTCTAAAATTTATGTTGTCTCAAAGGGTATTTCAAGTGTGGTAGCAGTGAATTCACAAATAGATGCCTATGTTACATATTTGTCATGACATACTTCATCTTTCCCTTCAGTCGTTTGAATATTTGGTCAATCTCCCAGACAGATTCTCCCGGTTTTTGTCTAATATATATCATCTCATCCATGTATTGATCCTCTGAGCTAAGCTTCTGGAATTCATTTATCAGTAGCTTCTTGATATCTACAATCATTATGGTTGTTCTTGGTGGAATTTTTGCAGCTAATCTCATGTACCAATCTAGTGCGCGGTCTCTTAGTGTGATTGATAACTGTGCAAGTTGTGTATCCTCATATGTGATATGCTTTGCTTCCCAGATCTTTTCACAGATGAACAAGTGCTTTTCAGGGTCCTCAGATGCCTCTCCCTTGAATTTTGGTAACCTGATGGTGGGATCATGTCCTACCATTCTGAATTATGAGATACTACCTCTACATGGTGTAGATCCTTGACTAATTCTTCTTGAACTGGCTCCCCTAGTTGTTGCTCCATGTGTAGATGTACTTCCTGATGTGTTTCTTCCACTAAAATTTGGTTTTCTAAATAGTGGTGTTCTTTCTGGTGTATTAGTCACACATGGGTTTATGGGTTCCACACTGACACTAATATGAATAGGAGTTATGCCTTTGTTTCCTTCCCTTCAACCTCTTGTCTTCCTTTCATATGTCGCATGCAGGATTTCCTCAATCTGCTCCACAAACTGGAGATCCTCTACCTCTTCTTCATCACTTTCCAAGCCTTCCCTTGTGGCTATGGATCTCTTCTTATTGTTTATCTTGTATTGGTAGGGTGTTCCATTGCTTGTTCTTCCAACTGTTTCCATGATCTGCTTGATATGGTCTTCCTCCATCATGATTGGGTCCAATGCCTCCTCCTTATTTCCTTTATCCATCTCTTCCTCCATTTCTTCGGCTCTTGTCAGTGCTTCCCCCCTTCCCCCATGCACGCAAGGAGGTTTAGTTGTTTGATGCCATTGTCATTACACCTTTTTTATACAGTAAAATCTTGATGGAAGTATATAGAGATATGATATACCTACCTCTAGGTCCCTTCAGGAAATCTTTCTCTGTTGCGCTATAAGCCTTTGCAGTATCTACTGCAAATTATGTGATAAATACTGCAGCAATGTTGTCTAAACAGAAATCTACTATGCGTGTAAATTTATTGTCAACTTGTTGTAACTGCGCGATCTCCACAGAATTCCACTCTAGATTTCTGATCCGATTTGTAGGGTGGTTTTCTTTCAACCTCAATATCCACTCTTGCAACACATGCGGGAAATCACAGAAAAATACTTCATGCAAGTCGCTAAATACGTACTTGTCCAAATATTTGCGTGGTGTTAAATTCAGATTTTTGTTATCTTTCTGTGCAAATTCCAGCTCATTTGTTTTCAACCAGCTCTTGATCTCTGCCTTCGTTGGGTTCCATGGTCTAAACATCATGTTTTATATTCTCATTATTTTTAACGTTTTATCACCAGATCTTACATTCTTTTCAAGATTCTTTAGCAGATCTCATTCACTCAATCCCATTTTGTTCCAACCGGAAATGGAACCATTTGTTGGTTGTTTATTTCCTCTAACTACCATTCTAGGGTTGACCTAGGTTCAGATCTACTATGGTTTCCAACAAAACCCCCTAAAACTATCGGCCCTCCTGGTAAACCAGAAGGCAACACAACGCACAGACTGCACTGCGCAATCTCACCCGAGATAGTTCTTATGGGTGGTTGCAACACTCAGGTGCTTGCAACCTAGGAATGAGTGGGGATTTGGGGTTACACTCTATGATCTTCAATTTTTTACTCTAACATTCATCTTATCTTGAATATTTTGTCATTCTTATTCATGCATGTAAAATAACAGATCTAACTAAGTCATTCATGCATTTGTCTAATATCTATTTTTTTTTTTAACAAGAAAGTGGATTATATATTAAGGAAGCAATGGTGTGAACACTGTGAGAAAAACTACAAAATTAAGACATGCATCCTGTGCATGAATTTCAAGATTACAAGTATGGATTCCCTGATATAAAGCCCATAAATTCTTATGCTGTCGTAATATCCAAAAAATGGCTACTAACAGGGCGAGAGCCTTCTTACAGTGTGTCTTTCTGAAGATCGGAAATAGGCTTAAATCTTGCTTACAATGAATTTGCCAGAGAACCAAAAAAGGGCTAGTTTTAAAAGTAAAGAGAAGCATAATTAAACCTTATGATCCGGGTTGGAGGAACCTGTGCTTGGAAAATCCTTTGTCACTGCTTCAGTCTGGTGGGTCAATCTGGTGGCTTGAAGCTCCAACTTTTCGAGTCTTGCCTCCAATTCAACAATTTCTCCATTGGTTTGTTGCGTTGTATATGTGAGGGCTTCAACCGCTTCCTCCCTGAGATGGATTAAATCTTCCTCGACCATCTCGAATCTTTGGACACCTTCCCCATCCAGACGGAGTAGAAATCCTCTACGCGCGCTAAGATTTCGCTTCAGCTTGTGAATTTTGAGTTCCAGAGAAGGAGGGGGGTTAGGGGGAGAGGCGGAATTGGAACTGGAAGCCATTGAGTGGGCTGGAGAAAGAGATGAGAGAAAAAACATGGTGAGGGGCCAAACGACACCAGGCAAACAAGACAGGCAATCACCGCAGAGGCAAGCATATGCCTTCCTTGATTTATCCTCAGCTCGAGTGTGCATCGCAGAGGATCGAAAGGGTCTCGTTCAAGCACCATGCAGGAGGGGAATGGGTTGAGTGGAGAGTTGCATGGTGGACGTGAGGTCAAGGGCATGCTAGAGTGGGCAAGAGGACACGAGCTGAAGGGTGAAGTACCCTCGCATGAGGGAGAAGACAATGCGGTGTGACTGGGAGGGGCTTCCACGAGCCTAGGCATGCGCAGAATTCGAGTGCCACTTGCCTCGCAATTTCCACCAGGTCACCCCCCACGTGCCACTATGGGAGGGAAGTGAAGGACATGGTCCCATTAAGGGAGAGATAACCCTTTCTCAAGTGGGTGGATACTTTTTCCTCCTGGTCTACTTTGTCATTTAGTTGTCGAAGCACATGAAAAAATTTGATCTTTCAGAATTATTTAGAGAGTCTCGGGATTTTCTGGAAGATTTGACGAAGCTTCATTTGATTTGGAAGCGAATTGGTGACCAAAGATTGGATTAGAATTCGAGAGAATCCTATCACTGTGATTTCATTGATAGCTAGCTTCCGGGCTTGGCCGAGTCCTTGCCATAGACTCAGAGCTTCTACATTGTTGTTGGTTTCTTCTCATAAACCCCAGGAGTAGACTAGTTCTCAGAATTCACCAGGGTTATAGATAACCCCTCCCCCTCCTGTCGCCCCTTGTCTAATATCTAATTATTGACAGTAAAGAAAATAGTCAATAGTCAATCACATAACACATGATCTACCTTGGTTCACCCCCTCTTGGGATACGTCCACAAAGATTTGGTTGCTCTGCTCTTTTATTATGGTGTTTCCAAAACTACAGTGCCTCGTGCATTACAACTCTCCATCAACGGGTCAATATATACAATGAGGCGAACTATATCACACCAGACTCCCTGACCTATGATCTAACCCTCAAGATATACCTTATTTCTTCTCCTCAACTCAACATCTTACAAAAGAAGAACGAATTTTACAAACATTCTGCATCATAACCAAAAACATGAACCAGAACTAATAACTGTCTTCGAACAACAACCCCGACCTAGACCTCCTAGGTACCTATTTATACATGTTTTGGACTTACCAACCATTGCATCCTCTTATCAAAACCCTAAACCTAGCATGGTTAGGTCTTCTTGCATGCGTTCCTTGCATGTTTTCCTCCTCTGCATGTGTGTTTACCTTGCACATGCTGCTTTTCTTACCAGTTTTATTTTCCTTCTTTATGCTTTATTCTTCAAAATTAGTCTTTACCCAAAAATGGGCATGCGCCCAACAACTTCTCTTAGTGATTTTCAAACACATAAAAAACATTCTAAAGAAACCCAAGTAATCTCTTACCTTTATTAAGGTTCGATAGACAAATTATGGTCTTCGTGGAAATTAATCATCACCATCATCAAATTATTATTATTATTTTGTGGAATTTTCCCATTGCATATGTTTTAGCACAAGTATCCCATTCAATGTTGCACCAATGTGTATGTTATAAACAAATTCATTGGTGTGCTAAATTAAAAGAGTCACACTATTTTCATTGAAAATAAATTAATTTGAAGTTGTATTACATGCTTCCTAATATTTATTTTAAGAATGTAGACATGTAAATTAAAGTATTGTAACAACCCTCCTACTTGGGAGGGTGTTATCTATAAACCATTTTTTTCATCTTCTAATATATGAATCATAGATAAGGAAATAATTTGTCTCGGGCTTATAAGATATAATACATCAATGAGACTAACTAATCAATCTAACTATTAACATGACAACCAAACCGAAAACCATAAATCATCAAATATAAATTTGAAGCAATGGAAAGAAAACATAATTCATAGTACTTATATTTTCTTTGACCCGATGAAGTCCATTGGTCTGGTCCAAACCAATGATCCTTGAATAGATAGTTAACCAATTGGTGAAATCACACCCAAAGGTTGATTTTTCACCCAACCAATGTAGGTATTGTAATTAATTATTTCCCCTAGAATAGGGATTAAATTCAATGAGGGTATATGATAACTCACCATTTACTCAAAAAAATCCCCCGCTAGGTCTCACAAATAAAATCAAGGATTGGACATTCGCTATGTTCAACAAACCAAATCAAGGATCATGCATTCATTATGTCCGACAAGCCAAATCAAGGATCATACCTCTAATTTATTAGTCATAGGATGGTGGAGAGGCTCCTAGACTTATATCACTTCCATACCCTGTAGGGTTATGGTGTGCAAGGATCTTATTACCACTGAAGTACCTATCACTTCCATACCCTGTAGGGTTATGGTGTGCAAGGATCTTATTACCATTAAAGTCCCTATCACTTTCATACCCTATAGGGTTATGGTGTGCAAGTATCTTATTACCATTGAAGTCCCTAATGAATACTCCTAGTTGGTCAGGAAACATACTTAACAATGGCACCTCTTTTATAAGGACCTTACTACCCCTTTAGCCTTTGATGAATGCCTCCAGTTGGTTAGGCATCATACTCGGTAATGGTGTCCCAAAAGACCCAAATAAAAACAATGGCCATGCACAAATGAGCATTACTACCTTTCATTGGTCATGTACACTACTAGCCCCATCTACACATACAAACTAGGCTAGAGCAAATAACATAGTTACCAACCTAACGAGAATTATGAGCTCAAAACAAGAACCCTAGCCCAAAAAACGCATATTTTTAGGTAAAATATGTCAAAATAAAAAAGTGGCACTACCAATAGCACCCTTTTTTGGGAGGTGGTTAAAATTTCGACTTGTTTGAAATCACGGCCTTGACAAAAACCTTAAAATTAACCCACAAATCGAAAAGTAATGGTATTGTTAGCACTGTTTTTTTTTAGTTAAAATTATATCTTAATTGAAACCACGACCTTGACGACGAGTACTATCACAAATAAAAAACTGAAAATCGACTTTGAAACCATTACATGAAAAAAAAATTATTATTTTTTTTAATTTACATTAAAAAATAAATTAATTAAAA
>ML780929.1:490997-534029 GCA_009831015.1 Picea engelmannii
AAAAAAAAAAACAAAAAACCAAATAAAACTAAATTTTAAATTTTAAAAATAAAATAAATAAATTTATAAAAAAAAAATCAAAATTGAATTATAGAAAAGAAAAAACTAAAATACAAATTTACAAAATAAAGAAAAAAAAAATAAAAACAAAAATAAAAAAATTTAAAAAACAAAATAAGAAAACAATTTAAAAAAACATTTTCTTAAAATAAAAACTAAATTTAAAATTAAAAAAATAAAATAAATATTAGAACACATTGAAAATAAAGCCAAAAAACAAAAATTAAAAAACAATTAAAAAAAATAAAAATAAAAATACATATTTTAAAAATAAAACCAATTTCAAAAAAATAAATGAAATGAACACATTTAAGGGGAGGGCGATCCCATGTGCACAGCAACTGCAAGCTAGGGTTTGGTAGTGGCGGCCACAACAGAGGACAACATGAGTACCAAGGGGGGTGGTAATGGAACCCCCTCATACAAGCAGGTAGTAGTAGACAGAGGGAAAGGCCCCCGAGGCGTAGGTTTCAAGGCACCAATGACAAGCACCTCGGGATCAGAACCAAAAAAGAGTCAAGAAAGCAACCAGAGGAAAATCGATGGCATGGGGGAAGAAGCTAGAGAAACTCAGAATGTTGTGCAATAAACGGCGAGCCCCAATGGGGCAGAAAGGTGCAACCCATGTAAACCAAAGACAACAATGATACCCAAGGTAATACTGGATGATCCACAAATGCAACTCTACAGGGACCAGATGAAGATGCATGCGCTAATCTACAAGTTTATGGATTTGTGGCCCACATAAAGAACGATGTGCAACTGGATTAAATATCAATGGAAGCCAAGCAGAGAAGTGGAACTACACCTGGGCTCGAAAGGATTCTTTACAACAATTTTCATGAACCTGGAAGATAGGGATAAGATCTTTGAAGAGAGGGGATACTTCCACGCCTCAGCAGGACTGTACATGCGACCATGGAAGGAAAACTTCTCCCCAGAGAAAGAAACTTTCAAAAATTTACCTGTATGGCTAAGACTTTACTCCTTGTTGTTAGATTACTGGCTACCTTCCACCTTTGAAGCAATAGGGAACAAAGTGGGAAAATATGTGAAGACATCAGAAGCAACCCTAAAAGGATGATACACATCCTATGCAAGAATCTGCATAGAGATGGATGTGTCGGGGGCACTCCCAGAAGCCATAAGCCTGGAATTCATGGATGAGGAATGGATACAAAACATTGACTATGAGCAGATCCCCTCCATATGCAGAATATGTCACAAACATGAACACTTAATCAAAGAATGTGTGATCATTAAAAAACAAGAAGCGGAAAACACCAAACTACAGCAGGATGAGGATGGGTTTATAAAACCAAACTACAACAGGATGAGGATGGGTTTATAAAACCAAACCACGGAAATAGAGCTAACAAGAAAAAAAGTAAAACCCCAACAGGGAGCAATCTGAAGGCCAGGAATAAAATAGAAGGACGAGACAAGACCAACAAAGGGGAGGAAGGATGAAAGGAAAAGACAAAAGCTAAAGAAGTCAGGGAACAAGCAACAAATGAGGATATAGATAGCCCAAGAAAGGAGATGGGACAAGGGGGTAGCACAACTCCTATGGACGGAGAAACCAGAGATACCTCCACCCCCATGCTGGAGGCAGACGGAGACACATAAATGACTCCAAGCGAGGTAGGAATAAAAGATCCTGATCTCAGAGACATTGTGGAAAGGGAAGGGATCGATCTCCTGAACATACTGGAGCAATGGAAAAGGCAGTGCGTAGACAATGTACCAGCAGAGCAACTAGACCACATCCAATACATGTTCCTCCTAAGGGAGAAATCCAAATCCAGAGGGCTCAAGCACACACACAAGGAGATAGGACACCTAGGAATCAAAGCAGGTGAAGGACAACCACAACTCTCACCCAAGCAGACGAGAAGGAAAAAAGGCAAGAAATCAAACAGTGTAGCTCTATAGGAACTAGGAGCTCTGTTGATAAACTCAGGTAAGATAAAAAATCTCTTTCCCAACTCCCCCCCACATGTTTAAATGAAGATTATAACATGGAATATAAGAGGCCTAAACAACCCACGAAAGAAGAGAATTCTTAGAAATAGACTTAGGAAGGAACAACCAAACCTCTGTTTCATCCAAGAGACAAAATGCATTGTAGACAGAATGAAAACAAACAACAACAAAAAATGGAGCAAGTACAAGATGTTGGTTGTCGAAGGACATCAGATGTCGAAGTACAAGTGATGAACCTAATAGCATTCGAGGCTACAAGCACACACTTTCGGTTAACATGCAAATCATTGGGAATACAGAGATGATTCTATGAACTAATGTGTATGGACCCCAAATGCTAGAGGAAAAGAGAAGAATGCTTCTAGACCTAGAATACCTAAAATCTCGCTCCAGCAATCTCCACTGGATCCTGGCAGGGGACTTCAACATCATCACATCACTTGTGTAGAAAAAGGGAGGCACAAGGATATTGGATAGATATGTGGAAGAATTCTCAACGTTCATAGGCACAATGGAGATGGTGGACATTAGAACCAATAATAGACATTTCACTTGGAACAATAAACAGATAAATCAACATCAAGTTGCGACAAGACTAGACATATTCTTGGTGTCAGAATCCATCATTATGCATGGGTTAACCTTAGATTACATCATCCTTCCTTGGAGGGGTTCTGATCTCTGGTCAGTTCAACTGGAAGCAGACTTCCCAACCACCTCGAAGAATAGACCATTCATATTTGAGAAATTATGGATTGAACACCCCACCTTCAAGGAGAACATCAACCAGTGGTGGCAGGAGGAACAACCGGAGCAAGGGACATGGATGTTCAAACTCTATAAGAAACTAAATTACATCAAGTATAAGCTCAGGGAGTGGAACAAGAAAAGTTTTGGCAACATAAACCAAGAGAAGAAAAATATTGAAGACAGAATGACAAGACTCCGGGAAGTTTGCATAGTGGAGGGCTATACAGAGGATCAAAAAAAGGAAGAGATCCAAATGACCCAGGAATGGGAGGGAAGATGCTAACAGGAAGAAATTCTATGGAACCAAAAGTTCTGAATCAGATGGCTAAAGGAAGGACAGAGGAACACCAATTTTTTTCATAGAACAACCATTGCCAGAAGAGCTCACAACAAAATCCTAAAAATTGAGGATCAGGATGGAATCGAGCGAGAATCCCACAAGGAGATTGAAAATACCCTAGTAAGTCACTTCCATGGGATAGCCCAGGAACCCAACAAAGACTGAACAGAGGCCATCCAAAGGATAACGCAGCACATCCCTCGTCTAGTCACCGAGGAATAGAATAACAACCTAAACAAACCCATAGCTAAGGAGGAAATTGATCAAGTGATCCAGGAGATGCCCAATGGGAAATCCCCAGGTCCATATGGTTTCACAGTGTAATTCTTCAAAGCCTATTGGGAAGTGGTCAAACACGATGTTTATAGGGTGGTGGAGGACTCTAGACGGTCGGCCTCCATCCTAAAAGCGTTAAATTCCACAATGATTACTCTAATCCCCAAAGAAAATGAAGCAAGGACCCCTGACCACTACAGACCCATAACATTATGCAATGTGGTTTACAAGATAATCTCCAAAGTCATAGCCAATAGATTGAAACCCCTCCTACCCACACTAATTTCACAAGAACAGGCGGGTTTTGTGGAAGGATGACAAATCATGGACACATCATCCATTCCCATGATCTAATCCACACCTTGGAAATCTAGAGGAGAGGGGGGATGATAATACAACTTGACCTAGCAAAATCCTATGACAAAATTAGCTGGCACTACATGGTTAAGACTGTGGAAGCCTTTGGTTTCACCCAAAACTAGATCAACTGGATTATCAGCCTAGTCTCAACGACAAGTTACTCACTCTTGATAAATGGAGCCCCAGCCAAACCCTTCTGGCCCACTAGAGGCATTAGACAAGGAGACCCTCTATCCCCCTTCCTGTTCATCCTGATGATGGAAGGTCTCGGTCGAAGCATAAAAAGTGCAACGGCAGTAGGAGAAATAATAGGCCTCAAACCTTTCAAAAATTTCCCTATTTCCACACACCAACAGTTCGTGGATCACACCTTACTCCATGGCATACCCACAATCAAGGAAGAAAAAAATTTCAAAAGGATCTTACAAGAGTTTTAGGAAGCCTCGGGAGCCAATATCAACCATTCCAAATCGATGATCTACTTTTTCAACACCAACCCTACAATCCAAAGGAACCTGGAAAATATTTTGGGCTTTGAGCACAAAACACTCCCAACTAAATACTTGGGCATCCCCCTGACAGAAAGAGCATACAAAATGGCAACTTGGGAAGGATCTCTCAACAAGATACAGGAGAGGGTGAAAAATTGGACGTACAGATCCCTCAACCTTGCGGGGAGACTTGTACTGACCAAGACGGTTCTACAAGCAATTCCAACCTATATGATGTCTGTATTTCCTGCCCCCAAAGGAATACTACAAAAAATAAGGACCATCCAAAGGGACTTCCTATGGTGAGGAGTGGAAACAAAGAAAAAATGGGCCCTAGTGGCTTGGGAAAAGGTTTGCAAGCCAAAATGCAAAGGAGGACTGGGGCTACAAGATCCATAAGTAACCAAAGAAGCCTATGGGGAGAAACGCTGGTGGCGATGGGTTAAAGAAACTTCTACCCCATGGGAAAACCTCTGGAAGGCCAAGTATTCCTTGGACATAAACGACCAGGACTGAATTCATTTTATGGGAACCAGGGAGGGATCAACCATCTGGAACCTAGCTTGGCGCAACAAAACCTAGGTCCGGATACACATCTTCTAGGAAGTAAGGAATGGTAAAATAGCCAGATTCTGGGAGGATGCCTGGAAACAGGAACCCAAAATGGGAAATCTGGATAGGGAGGAACTCTAATAGGACATGATCATGCAAGGAAAAACCAAAGTCCACCACTATTGGAAGTAAGAAATAGATCGAAACAGATGGAGAATCTGGGACAATCTCAATTGCCAAACTACACAACAATCGCGAAAGAGGTGGAGGAGGAACTGGGGAAACGAAAAATTGCAGTCTCGGAATAAGAGAACCAATTAATATGGGGCCGAAAAAATGGCGGGGAATTTAACTTTTAGGAAGCTTGACATTACACCGTGGACCAAGACCAAGAAGTCCTAGCGCAACTATGGGATAAGCTCTGGAGCAGCCCCCAGTGGCCAAAAATAAAAATTTTCAAATGGTTAGTACTTCACAACCGAATTCTAACCTGGGAAAACCTAAGGAAAACGGGCTTCATAGGTTCATCATGGTGCAACCTCTATCAAGCTAAGGAAGAAACAACGAATCATCTCATCGATGAATGTACCTACACAGCAAAGATCTGGGACTAGGCAACATGTATTTTTCGACAGTCCAATAAGACCCGAGGTAACATCTGCGCAACCATCAACAACTGGAATGAGAGTTACAGCAAAAATGAAGAGGTGAATCTATGCTAGACTCTCATTTCTGGGATGATCATATGGACAATATGGAAAGAAAGTAACCAGCGCATCTTCAATAATCAAATCCTTCCGGAAGGGAAAATCAAAGAAAAAATAATCTCCATGACAAGAGAAATGGTGCAGAGCCACAACTGCCAGAATGGGAAAGCACAACTCACAGGTCGAGACTCTAGAGTCCTAGAAGCTTTTCACCTAAAATATGGGTGCAACATCATACAAATAGGACGACCACTGCAACTCAAAATAGGTGAGCGCAACTGGAATCCCCCTCCAGCAGGGTCCCTCAAGTTGAATTTTGATGGGGTAGAAAAAGGAAACCCAGGCATGATAGGAATGGGAGGGGTTATCAGGGATAGTGGTGGCAACATAATCTGGTTGTATGCTGGGAGTATGGGAAAGTCAACTAACAACACAGTGGAATTCAGAGCCCTGGACTCTAGCCTCGAGATTCTAAACCGTGAAAGGATGAAAAACACTATCGTGGAAGGTCACTCCACTGTGGTAATCAACACGGTGAAGAGACTCCAAAATGGCACCAGAGTGGGCAAAGTTCAGAGACACTGGCGCTTGGCACACTCCCTACAAAAACTCTAGGAGCATCTGCAAAAGATGAACACAGTGGAGTTGCACTGGGTACGTAGGTCAGTGAATGGTTTGGTGATAGAATCGCTAATGAAGGGGTTAGCAAGGAAGGATCAGAGTTAGACACCACCTGGAGAAACATCCCAAATGGTCAATTCAGAACAGACTGCATACAACTAGTGACAAAAGATCGTGACGGCAACTTAAGTACGGAAGGTCACATTGAGAGGAGTGGTGCAAGGCCAATAGGAGGGCACGACAAATCCAGGCATAATCTTCATGGCCAACATCTGATTACAAGTGAAAATGTAGGATCAAACCATACAATAGATGGGGGTACGACATCAAGGTCACATCATTAGGAAAAAGTGCAGGGTTAGTGTAGGGGAAAGTACAAATGGAACTCAGCAGGTCGTGAGTGACGTAGGACAAAAGATGTTACCACGCACTAGTATGGTTACACCTCTCCCAAGCATAGGTATGGGGAAGAGCACAGTTGGTTACACAACGAGTAGGGGAAATGGTCAACGCAGGGATAACGGATGGATTGTCATGGTCACACATACCGAGACAGAGAAAAAGGACGAGAAGGACCACCTCTATGGGAAGACCATGATTGCAAGGACGAGTCTACAGCAGGAGAATTTCCATAAGAGGCGAAGCATGAGGAATAGATGTAGCCAGGAAAAGTGCAACAACAGAATCCACCACAAAAAAAGGGCCCGGAAAGAAGGAACCTTTGTGTCGATAGGAAGAGGAGGAGAATTCAGGGAAAGAACCGCCACAAGCCATCCAAGATGGTGCGTATGAAGAAAACGCACATCAAAAGAAACACCCAGATGGAAGAAAATCCGACAAGACAGAAGAGGATTTCAAGGATGGAGCAAACAACCCAATATGCCAAGGGAACCTTCTAGGCATTGGTCAAACCAAAAGTAAAAGAGACCATCACCAGGTGGGAGAGGGAAATCACTTCCAAGCGCAAGGGAAAATCCTGGGAGGAACTAAGCTATGAAGCAGACTGGATAATGAACCCAGGGACCATGCAGTCCAGGGAAACCCTCTACCATAAGATGGTAGAGATGGCATGGAAAACAAAGATGTTAATAGGCAAAGTGAGCACAGAAAATAAAGTTTCCAGCCGAAAGGGTAACAAGGACCAAAACAAATTGCTAAAAGAAATCATGAGTCGCCTCAGCAAACTAGACGCTAGTACAAAACGAATTGCAGAGGACCAGAAGGAGAAGCTGGAGTGAATGGTTGCCCAATTCCCCTTATACTTGCACTACGTCCATCATATGGACATCACACCAGCTGATGGGAATGGAGCACCAGCCTGGATTAGGAAGACCCACACGGTGGCCCAGAAGGAGGAGAGAAAGGACAAGGAGAAAGATGGAAAGAAGCATCTCATAATCCTCGACTAGCGTCGGGTTAGCCAAAGATCAGTGAATGTTACTGGGTTGGTCTCAATTGTTGTCTTGTGTTTTTTATGTTTCTGTTTTGATTATCTTGTCAAAAAATGGATATGATTGGGATTGGACCAGTTTCCCAAAATGTCGGTCCAGCCATACCCCTCTATTATCTCAAAGAATGCAACTCTGGAACCCCTAGGTTGGTTTCCTTTTTGGCAGACCAGAGAGTTCCTCTTTTTGTATATTATTCTTTTTTAGTAATACAAATACTCACACTCACTGACAAAAAAAAAAGGGGGAGGGTGATTCCACGAGGTGTGATGAGGGCCACAAGGGGAAGGCCGACGGGGTGGATGGGTGAGAAGATGGGTATTTTTTTGGGTTTGTTTGTTTGTTTGTTTTTATTATTATTATGTTGCACGAGTTTTTGAAATGTGGGAACCTTGGGAACGTGGATGTGAGTGTTTGGAATGAATAGAAGTTTTTCCCAAATTTACAAGAAATGTGAAGTTGGGAGCGACAGTAATGTATATTAAAAAATATAAAAAAATATTTTAGATTACAATGTATCGAGATAATGATACATAATTACATTTTAAATCTTATTTCAATAAAATTGATGGTCAATGGAAAACAACATTAATCCAAGATAATCTTGTTCCTATTGCAACAACTACAATATCGAAATTACTAATTTCATTTGTACTAATAATTATATGAATATATTCTCGGATGGGGTGATTACGGACATGACGGATGGACAACCAGTTGGGAGGATACATGGCCTAGTCTCCCGCCACCTTGAGCCAGCTCATGCGCACTCAACCTCCACCATTAATTCATGAATTTAACGCCTCAGATGTCACTCCTCGACATTCATTCGATTTTGGTTTGGTTTAATGTGTTAGTTGTTGAAATAATGTAACTGCAAAGTGTATTGTAATTATTATTTTTGCATTATTCATTAGATCAATCCCCTATTGCGGATTGATCATGTCGGCTATTGTAAAAGACCAAATCCCCTTTTGCGGATTGGTCAAAACCTAATTGTAATAGGCAGAATAAGAAGTTAGCCCCATAATATATTAAAGGTGGTTATAACTACCCAAAAGAAGAAGTTGTCCCTGCTAGTGAAAAGACACCTTTGTCCACACGTGCCAGAGTTTTATAAATAAGGAGGCTAGTGCCTCATTTAGACACACACTCACTTGTTCATTGTGAAGCAAGTTTCGGAGCTGCAATTGGGGAAGAGAGAGAGAGAGAGAGAGACATTCTTGGGAGAGGACTTTCTTTTATTTGTTTGAGTTATCTCTTGGCATTGTATTGGCTAAGGAAGTTTTGTTGGGTTTTCTCCCCCATGAGGGTTTCCCAAGATAAATGATGTGTCTCTTGTGATTGTGTATTTCTCAGTGATCCTATCTTATGTTATTGTTATCTAGTGAAATGCAAAGAACTCTAATAAGAGCTTAAACCTTAACATTGTATCAGAGCTAAGCTGAAGAGAGCATCTTTCATAAGAGAAAGTGAAAAACGTCAATGTTGTCGTACATGCAAATTAGGGATTTTTGTTGATGAATTATTTCATCCCCAAAACCATCTAGAAAAGTGTGCCCTTCCTCAAAACATAATTGTAATAGGCAGAATAAGAAGTCAGCCCCAGAATATATTAAAGGTGGTTATAACCACCCAGAAGAAGAAGTCGGCCCTACCAGTGAAGAGACACCTTCGTCCACATGTGCCAGAGTTGTATAAATAAGGAGGCTAGTGCCTCATTTAGACACACACTCATGTGTTCATTGTGAAGCAAGTTTTGGAGTTGCAGTTGGAGAAGAGAGAGAGAGAGAGAGAGGCACATTCTTGGGAGAGGACTTTTTGTATTTGTGTGAGTTGTCTCTTGGAATTGTATTGGCTATCTATAATAAGGAATTTTTACTGGGTTTTCTCCCCCATGAGGGTTTCCTAGGATAAATGATGTGTCTCTTGTGATTGTGTATTTCTCAGTGATCCTATCTTATGCTATTGTTATCTAGTGAAATGCAAAGAACTCTATTAATAGCTTAAACCTTAACATTAGCACCTTTGTTCGTGGGAACTTTAATGGTAATGGACTGGATGCAGTCACAGTCCCATCACCCTCCCTGGCTTGGTGGTTTTAGGCCTACGTTCTGGAGTTCCATGGATCATTCGAGCCCTTGGCCTCCATAGTCTTGGCCTCCTCTGAAAGTTGGTCCAATATTTTGTTTGACAACACAAGTATTCCAACAGAGGACGAACACCTTCAGTAACCACTCACATAACCAAATCAAAGATCAACACACTAATTTTTTCACATGGTAAAACCCTACGGGGAAACATACACGACCCCAGCCAACGCGACCACTTGGAGCAGTTTATTAATGCAAAAGAAAAATATTACAGAGATATTTTACAAGAGATATTCTCACAATCGATCATTGTAAAATGACCCTCCATGCTCTTTAAATAGAGATCATGGACCAATCTGGTGTTAAGCCATGGATCATTGGCTGTTAAGATCGAGAAGAGTATGGACCGTCAGATCACTCTATGTCGGGAACATATCATGACCGTCGAATTTCCTAACTACAAATGCATACTAAAGAAACACACTTTTACCTAACGACACATTAGACCAAGTATATATTAACTAACTCCTAAGTGTCTAAATATCCTAACATCCCCCCTTAAGAACAACTTGGGATAGGATTGAAAGATTTACAATGTTGACATAGTAGAAGAAGGAAGGAGGCATTAGAGCCTATCCCCCCTTAATGACAACGTTCTGAACTTCTAACATAGATCGAAGTTTGGAAAACTTCGCTTCTGTAAGAGACTTTGTGAAAATGTCTGCAACTTGATCTTCTATAGGGAAAAATAGCACTTCAATAAATTGATCATGAATGAGATTTATGATGAAGTGCATGTGTAGCTCGATGTGTTTTCTATGTTGATGTTGAATTGAGACTTTGGCAAGCTTCATAGCACTTTGATTGTCACACCAAAGGTTGGTCGGATGTCGTTGCTGGAATCCAAACTTTGAAAGGATCTGTCGAAGCCACAAGGCTTCCTGACTTGCATTTATCGTTGCTTGGTACTCTGCTTCTGCTAAAGAAATTGCAATAGCATGGTGTTTCTTACAGGCCCAAGTGACAGCTCCTGAACCAAGGTTGAAAACATAACCTCCAGTAGAATTCTAATCATCGGGGTTGTCGACCCAATCTAAATCAATGAAACCAACCAATAAAGGAGTCCCACCTGAACTGTAATGTATCACGAACTGAACTATACCACGGACATAGCAAAGTATCCTTTTAGTTGTTTTCCAATGGCTTTCATGGGGTGTTTGCATATACCAGGCAACAAGACCAACAACAAAGGAAATATCAGGACGGGTATGAGTCAAGTATAAGAGGCTACCAACTAACTGACGGTACATGGTGGCATCAACTTCAGGAGAAGTACAGGTGGAAATAAGATTGACTCCAAACTCGAAGGGAGAAGGGGTTGGTTTAAAATCATCCATGTGAAAGCAACGAAGAAGGTCACAAGCATACTTAGATTGGGAAAGAAAAATTCCTTCATTGGTTTGCAAAACTTGGAGGCCAAGGAAATAGTGCAAAAAGTCTAAGACTATCATTTCAAATTTCTTCTTAAGGTTGGTTTTCACATGGTTTAAAAGTTTTGAGTCACTACTAGTAAGGATAAGATCATCAACATAAAGGACAAGGATTATGAGATGGATTCCTACTTTCTTAGTATAGACATTAGGATCAAAATGGCATCTAGAGAATCCGGTGTCAATAAGAAAGTTTTCCATTTTGGCATACCAAGCTTGGGGAGCTTGCTTAAGACCATAAAGAGATTTCTTAAGGAAACAAACAAGGCTAGAGTCATTTTGGACATAGCCAGGAGGTCGTTCCATGTATATTTCTTCTTGCAAATCTCCATGCAAGAAGGAGGATTTAACATCCATCTGATGGACCTCCCATTTATGTGAGGTAGCAAGGGAAAGAACAAGGTGGATGGAATTCAATTTGGCTACAGGGGAAAAGGTTTCATTATAGTCAATTCCTTTAACTTGGAAAAATCCTTTTGCAACTAATCATGCCTTGTGTCTTTCAACACTTCCATCCGATGCATACTTAGTTATGTAGACCCATTTACATCTGAAAATTTTTCTTCCTTTTGGAAGAGGTACAAGATCCCAAGTATCATTTTCCATTAAAGAACGATACTCGTCATTCATTGGTGTATCCCAATCTGGATGACCTGAAGCTTTTGCAAATGTCTTTGGATCATGAGTCTCTGAAACTTGAGCCAAAATATAAGAGGCTTGATGGAACTGTGAACATGTTCGACGCTGATCTGAAGGATCACCAACAAGATCACCAGTTGCTTCTCATGTTGAACGAACCCATCTAGGAAGCGGTGGAACTGGTGCGAGTTTAGGTTCAAAGGACTCATCTGGAGGAAGGTGTGCAGGTGGAGGTTGATTTTCATCCTCACTTTCATCATCTGAAGAAGAAACTAGAATAGGAACAGAAGAAGGCACAAATGCCAAAGATTGTTCGCAGGCCGAAGAAGGCACAACCATCGAATTAGGCTCGCGGGCCAAGAGATTTTCATCAAATTTAACATCTCTTCTAAGAATAATTTCATTACAATGTGGTTGAAGAAGTCTATAACATTTGACATCTTCAGAATAACCAACAAATATACACTTCTCACTTTTAGGCTACAATGCTTTCATTTTCAAATCAGGAATGTGAGTCCATGCTATACTACCAAATACACGTAAGTGACTTACATATAGTTTAATTTTAGTCCAAGCTTCTTCTGGTGTTATATTTTTAAGAGCCTTTGTGGGAGTGTGATTGACTATGTAATTTTCACAGTTGATTGCTTCCGCCCAATACTTTAGACTTAATCCCTTAGATTGGATCATACAATTAGCCATTTCTTTTAATATGTGGCTCTTTCTCTCAGTAACACCATTTTGTTGTGGTGTATATGGAACAGTGTGTTGCATTTGGATGCCCTGTGTAGTGCAATAACTTGTAAAATTATTGTTCACATATTCGCCTCCATTATATGTTCTTAACTTTTGAATTTGATGTCCAGATTGTTTTTCTACAAGGGCCTTGTAGGCCAAAAATTTGTCAAAAACTTCACTCTTAAGTTTTAAGAAGTAAACCCAAGTACGTCTGGAAAAATAATCAAAGAACGTTAAGAAATACTTTCACCCAGAAAAGGAAGGAGAAGAAAGTGGACCACACAAATCACTGTGAACAAGTTGCAAAGGGCCCAAGGCGTGCCAAGAGGAACATTTGTCAAAATTGTCCTGATGATGTTTGCCGAGAACACAACCAGTACAAACAACATCTCTGCATGAAACAAGAGGAAGACCCATCACCATCTGTTGATTACATAGTTTCTGCAATGAGCGATAGTTTAGATGACCAAACTGCTCATGCCAAAGTTTTCTCAAGTCATCACTATGAGCAACAAAAACTGATGAAAAAGGTGATGACCCAAAGTTATCAAAGTTGTACAACCTGGTAATACCATCAGCAATTCTAGTTGCAAGAACATGCTTGGGATATTTTAGATCCTTGATTACAACTTGGTGAGGTGAAAACTCTACGGTTTTACCTTCACCTGAATGATTGATTTGATAGACTCATAGAAGGTCAAAAGAAAGACTTGGAACACATAATACATCATTGAAATGACCATTATCTACTTGAATTGTTCCAGATCCTACAACACTAAGAGATCTATCATCACCAACAAATATTTTATTGGTGTTACATTCATTTAGAGAAGAAAATATGTCTTTATCCTTAGCCATATGATAAGATTCTCCAGAATCAATAAGCCACTCATCAAAAGAAGAAGTAGAAGTTCTATTGAAGGAGAAACCAAAAGCGGAAAGTGCAGAAGAAGTAGAATCAATACCGATGTTGTGCTTCTTCATTGTTGTTGCTAAAGTTGTCATCTTTTTGAAACATTTGGACTCATAATGACCATCTTTATCACAAAAGTTGCAATGTCTGTCAGTCTTCTTATTTTTATATTTTGCGCATTTGTCACCATTAGGAGCTGAAGTTGTCTAAGTGGGTTTGGGACCCTTAGGTTACTTGTTGTTGTAGTGAGGATGTTGTTTCTTGGGATACTTGGGTTTATCTTTCTGCTGGGCAACTAAGGCTTTGTTGGAGGTACCTGCAGTGTTGATCACTCCAAGTTGTACAAGCTTATCTTCCTCTCTAATCAAAGCAGCACAAAAGGACTCAAGAATGGGTTTTTGTTAAGCTTTCCCTAGAGCCTATATCATGGCATAAAAGGTAGATACAAACCCAGAATATGCACTACCTAGCTTAGAAAGAATAAAATAGATGCAATGTTATTCCTCTATTTTTATCTCACATTCTTCACATAACATTCTGAGTGTTTAAAACTTAGATAGATAGTATCCAAGGCAATAAAAATCACTTGGACTCAAGGTCAATACTTGATTTTCTAATTGTTTTGCTCGAATAATATTGAGTTTACCAAACACAGATTCAATATTTTCCCAAGCTTCTTCGGGGTCATCAATTTCTTTAAGGTGGAACCTTAAATCAAGAGAGATGGGCATTCTAATTAGTCCACGTGCTTCGTCACTCCTATTAGTCCATTTGTCTTTCTTATCATAGTCAGTGGGTGTTTTTTCCTTTCCCAAGGTAATTCGGTACAAGCCTTTACTTCTTAATAAATATTCCATATGGAATTCCATTGGAAGTAGTTGGTGTTGGTAAGCAAGACATTACTTGTAGAATCCATTTTAAATGTGTAGATAATATGGATATGGATCCACGGTGAACTCAAAAATTTATGCGGTTTAAAAAAAAACGGCACTAAAAATGGACTTCGGATGTGAGAGTTATGCCCTTTTTAAAAAAAGGCATAAACGGTAACCAAATGACCACGTGATAGTGTAAGTTTCTTTATGAAGTGACCCACTTTTATAAAGAGAAGTGGGGATCACTTTTGCAATGAAGTTACTTTATAACAGAAAAGTTGCATGAAAAATAAATAACTCTAAACTAAAATATTAAAGCTACTTATAGCGATTCACTTTTATACTTGAAGTGAAATACACTTTACAATTTTAGCATGGACTTTTTCAAAAAAAGTAACAAAAAAGAGACTTGAACTCAAGACCTCTTACTTAATAAGGCCACTTTTAACCAAATGGTCTAGAAAAACATATTGGAATGTTCAGAAGGAGGATTGTTGTTGTTGGTGTTGTTGTTGTTGGAGACCGTGCTAAAAAAAAACTATTTTCACACTAGAAAAAAATTTCGCTTCTCGATGACAACAAGGGTTAGATCTCGTTTAGCTTACCCGGAAGATGCACTTTTTCCTAACTCTTTATGATTTTCCAAGATCACACAGGGATAGGGGAAAAGAGCATACGCAGATCTAAAAGAGTATCAACCCGGAAATAAATAAAATAAAACCAAAATACTACTCTGCAAAAATTTTAAAAAAAATGTGTATTCAAGCTTTATACCTCTAGATCTGACTATAATGGTTGTATCTTGGGCAAAAAAAAACCTTTTTGAGTGAAAAGAAAACTGTTCATGAATGAAACAAGTGCTCAGGACGCAATGGAACAATCCTCTCATCCTAGAAATGTACGAAAATGATAGAAAATGGAGATGAGGCAACTCAACTTCACGATCTCGATCTACAACAAGAGGTCTTCAAACAGGCTCTGATACCATGTTCGACAACACAGGTATTCCAAAAGAGGGTGAACACCTTCAGTAACCACTCACATAACTAGATCAAAGATCAACACACCGATGTTTTCATGTGGTAAAACCCCTATGGGGAAACATCCACGACCCCAGCCAACGCGGCCACTTGGAGCAGTTTATTAATGCAAAAGAAAAAGATTACAGAGATATTTTACAAGAGATTTTCTCACAATCAATCATCGAAAAATGACCCTCCATGCTCTTTAAATAGATATCATGGACCAATTGAGTGTTAAGCCATGGATCAATGGCCATTAATATCAAGGAGAGTATGAACCGTTAGATCTCTCTATGTCGGGAACATATCGTGACCATCGGATTTCCTAACTACAAATGCATAATAATGCATACTAAAGAAACACACTAAGAAACACACTTTTACCTAATGACACATTAGACCAAGTAGATCTTAACTAACTCCTAAGTGTCTAAATATCCTAACATATTTTTCCTCTAGATTGATATTTTGTGTTGCACTCGGCCCTCTGCACCCAGCACTTATCCTCTGGTCAGTCACTACTTCTGCATCTGGTTGGTCTCACATCCTTCGAGCAACAACTTTCATGTGCTCCTCATCTAGTTTTAGGTGGCTTTATCAATGCCTCAACTTAGAGGTAAGTCGAAAAGGGGAGCGACCTGGTATGTTGATAAAGGAAGGGGTGCGAGAGGGTGTGGCCAATAGGCTCATCCGAGTTCTCGACAAATCCCTGAGTGTGCCTCCACCCCAAAGCCTCTCATCGCTCCCACTCCTTCCCTCACACCTGATTTGCCTCCTCGAGCCACCACTCCTGATTTGCCTCCATTTTCATATCCTTATGCTTGTCAAGTAGAATGCTTCGACAGCCATGGTAACTCCCTCAGATTCACTCCAAGGCCTAGCTCGTCTCCCCCTCGCCAGCATCCACCTCTGCCTCCTCCACCTCCACCTCCCACGTTCCCTCAACTCCTCTCTCTTCTTCATCCTCCCCCATTCCTTGTTCTGACTCCCCCACCTTCTCCTCTGAATCACCTCCACCTCATCCGCCACCTTCTTCTTTATCTCACTGCGTTGGAAGGAATGTTCTCAAGGAGTCTTTGGATGCCATCAAGTGAGGAATCAAGGACATCAAGGGCGTCATCAAAGACATGCAGCACAAGGAAGAATAGTGGTCGCTCCAAGAGGAGATTCTGATAACTTTTCTTCAGGATCTCAGACAGAGGCAAGCTAGGCAGAGACACCGTGCAAGATTGACAGAATGAGCAAAGGCTCGACCCCAGTGTTGACTAGCCCCTTCTGGCTCAGGTTTCCTGTTTTTTTTATGTTTTCAGCTAGTATAATTCACAAGCTCTTTTCCCTGCATGGCTTCTCAAATCTAGGAATTTTCAGTCTTAGTATAGTCCATATTTTTGGTTTTGGTATGTGCAGTCTAGCCAACAGAATCGTTGCCTTGCATGGCACTCTAGATCTAGATCCTTTCATTCCATGTTTCTTACAGCTTTGCAAGTTTTTCATGGACATTATAAATTTTACGGCCATGTGGCAGCATTGGTTTCCCACCAGGGCAATGTTGTCATAGCCTCCTATGATAGCATGACAAATGTAATTTTTCTACTTAGTAGTTTTTAATACAAATCCTAACTTACAAAAAAAATAAAAATTATATGAATATATTTAACACAATATTGAAACTTTTTTTCAGATGATCCTTTCGACAGAATTCGGTCTCCCGATTCCAATCAATCAGAGTTTCCAAATACGAGAACTAGTATGAAAGTATCAACTGGAGCGGCCTACGATAAGCCACCCTCTCTAGTCATGCATGCGGCAGATTGCTAAGGAGTTTAATCTTGAAATACTTGACATGGTCTTTCTAAGGGACAAAACAGCATGTCTTCCCTAGGGATTAGATAATTTCCGTTCATACAGTGCAATATTAATGTTCCTCGTCACCGACAATTTCAATTGGCGCTTTTGTGTCTGATTTACACCGGCGATTAGTCATGTTGAATCAAGTCTGTAGTATTCAAACCTCACTAGAGCCAGGCAGAGGTGGAATATGCATACATGTATTTATGTGGACAGAAGAGTCTCGTTTGTTTAAAGAGTACAAAGTCTATTGTGATATCAAAGTATCTTTATCTTTACTCGTTGAGGAGAGGATTTGGGTGGCGAATAGTGGTAATAAAATTGAGGAATAGAGGCATTGGTCGTGCAACAAGCAGGCGGTGCAGGGTTGATTCTTGCCAACAGGCCTGCTGACAGAGAAGATTTATTGACAGAGTGTTATTCCTTTTCATCTAAAACGGTCGTTGCCAAGTCGGCGGAAGACATTAAATATTATATCAAAAACACCTGGCGTGTATTTGAACACTGCATTATATCCATTCATCACTCTTATCAATATCTTCAATTGCAATTACATTATCAAATATTTATATTAGGTCTTGCTAGAATTAATGTATGGCTTACCGAGTTTGTCGCCCACAACAAATGTTTTTCATGAAGCCCAGGTACTATAAACGACGCCCAGAGTCCACCCTGAGCTGTCACCGATGGTGTAGTCAGTAGCCAAAAAATGAAATGGAAAAACCATCATCGTCGTTGCCACTGCAACTGCAATCTACAGTCTCTGCTGCTCCATCTGTTTCGCTAAATTAACTGCCATTCCGCCATCCAAGCAAACAAATAAATTAACAGAAGATACATCAATACACAGCCGCGCAGAATTAAAGCTCAATGAAGGAAAAGATCACCGAAGAAAGAATCTACGTAAAGCACCATCTGTCAGAGCATAAACGATGCTAAGTGAAACGGCTACCGTTCCTCAGAATTAGCCGAATTGTCATATCTGTTTATGGAATCTCTTAAAAGATCAACAACAGTGAATCCAGCACACAGCAGTCTCCATTTAGGGTTTCAGGGAAATGAGATAGCATCAAAGTCCTGTTCATTTTTCGCTGAGGCCAGCTTCCAATAAAAACTTTGGGACTGCATATCGAGTGTCCTATATTCAGCGTCTGATCACCAAGGGTGGCCTTCCTCCAGTAAATAAGAGCGAGTTCTGCTCAGAAACTTCGAGAGTCACAGTTCCTTTTGAAGAAGAATTTTGGTTTTACACCCAGGACACGAGACCTCCCTTAGCACCCGCTACCATTGCAGTACCAGCCTCTGATCATGAAGTGGTGGAGGGCTTCTTTTGCGAAGGCATGATAGGCTACTCTTATAATGGTTCTCAGTGGCAGAGGAAGACTACGCATGGAAAATTATACTATGCGCCTGGAGGATATGAGGTTGGATCCGTCTATATGATAGAAAAACTAGACGGCCATGGTGGTAGATCCTCCTTGCAGACCTATAATATTGATGGTTGGCAGGTAGTTGGCGAGGATAGGGAGATCAGAAAACTAATTGGAGATTCGTGGAATAAACTGACTGAGGAATCAAAAGTTGTTTACCAAGAGCTTCGATTAAGAAAAGAGGTGAGCCATGCGAGCCTAGGAGTTGATGTCTGCGTGACCAGCGAGAGACGTTTTTATTTCAACTTGCCGAATGTTCAAAGAACACTGCAAAGACATTGATGATACATATACCGGTGATTTCTTAGCACTCATCAGAGTTTCTGGTTCAGTGTCACATTTTAGTAAAGCAGTACAAGTTGATCCGGTGGCAACCTCTTTCATTTCTATTGATTGCTTCTTGTTGCAGTCCAGGCCATCATTTTTTATTTGGCACGGGAACTCCATGTTCATTGGAGCAACAACAACTAGCAACCAGATTCCCAGACTTCCTGAGACCTGGTGTTAATTTGTTGCAGTCCGGTCCATCATTTTTTATTTGGCACGGGAACTCCATGTTCATTGGAGCAACAACAACTAGCAACCAAATTCGCAGACTTCCTGAGACCTGGTGTTAATCTAAAGCACGCAAAAGAAGGGATAGAAACAACAGCTTTCTGGTATGCATTGGGGGTAAAGCTGCATCAAGTGCAGGCAAAGGCATCGATATTAAAGAGATAGAGATAAGTGAAGATGAAGAGGAAATCGATTTAAATCCATTAGAGCTTTTTTTTATTAATTCATTTCCTCTATACCTGAACGAGTTTTTTCCAGCGCACACCAACGTTTGTAACTGCAGAACATCTGGCAGTCGCCAAGTCCAGAAGAAAAAACGTTTCAGATTCCTGGAACACAAAGAGTTTTTATTTTTCCTTTTAAAAAGACTGATGTGTTTAACAATAGGAGGGGCGCATGAGCACAGCACTAGGAAAAAACTTCTTTCGAAGAGAGTTTCATTGTAATGACTGAGTTTTTGTAAACTAGACTGGAGTAATAAAGATGATTTTTGCTTGCGACTGTGAGATTCATCACAGTCGATTTCTTTCAGCATGTTTTTCTTCTTTTCAGTTGTGTTAAATCTGTTTGGACTGCATTTATGTGTTCTTTACTCGCAGTTGATATTGTATTTACCATAGCTTTATGTCTTCCTTAATCCATCACGACTGCATTACATTTTGTTTTCTTCTAACCGATGGACTTCATTATAATTTAGTACGACCACTACTATAACGAAAGGATTTGGGTTTTCTGTAATTGTTTATTGTCTTTCCTCTGCACCAGCTATCAGTTGTGTAAGACCAATCTGCATTTTCAGAATTCTGCATATATCCTTTGCTACGTCGGCCTTTCCTTTTCTTTCCGCTACCGCATCATGATTAATCAAAGTGATGAAAGATAGAATTACTTTGCCTCACTTTCAGCAAGTTATTTGATCTCTGTTATTGTCTCTTTTTCTCATTTTTCATTTGACTCCATGCCCAATGGACCATTTCCCTAGTTTAACCCCCAAACTCCAAAAATCCAAGACCATCATTCACCCATAAATCTGCCCACCTTTTTCATGCCATTTAAATTCCTATTGTGACATTTTTCAAGAGATCCCTCTCGGGTTGGAAGAGGGCATCTTCTAATCCAAAGTGGTTCGAGGTTGCCTCGGGATTGATTTGTTGCAGCCCATTTCAGTTCTGAGTGTCAACATTTTGGCGCCATTGCCGAGGATTTTCAAAGTTGATATCTATCCCTGGGAGAACGACATTGTTACAGTCCTATGGCCTGGTTGAGCAGCCGGTCATAGGAAAATATTGGTTGCACATGCTCTGGCGACTCCATTAAAAGTTTATGATGGTGATTTCACTGGCAGTAGAACTCAAAATTGCATCTTTCACGCTAGGTCGCCCAATGGATGGAGGCACCTGGTCTACTGTTCTTGGCACTTTACGAGAAAGTGCCATCCCTAGTTGGAGCCTATGTTGTAACAGATATTAAAAATTTGCTCCACTTATGGTTTTCATCCAAAGGTGTTTGAGAATGATCATAGATCTTCTTCAACTGGGAGTTTGGGCGACCATTTTCATTTATTTTAATTATTCATGTTTCTTCTACTATATGCTCGTTTCGAGTATTTGACAAGTATTTGAGGCTTTGCAGTATTGGGGATCAGGTGTTTAATGTCTAACACAGCTTCACGGCCCCCTTGTGTAGCTGTCGTTGTTACACATTGTTGTGGTGGAGTAATTTCTGGAGATGACGCTATCTACAACACCAGTGATCCCTATGTCGATGATTATTATCATCAGGCTGTGCAAGTAAAGAATGCTACTGGTTCTCGAGGAAAAAGTCAGTTTGCACCATATTCTCTACGTGAATTGCCTTCTCGAACAAGAGCTGCAGTAGAACCACATGCTTATCTTCAGGTAGAAGTACTTGGAAGAGTGTCATTCTCTTGTATTCGCAGACCTCACCCTCTTCTGGAAGTGGACGCTCTTTCAACACCAAATGCATCGGGTGATAATTTAAATGAACCAAAGATCACTGAGAGATCCCTTGAGTAGGAGCCCATGCTGGCTGCAGGAATTGTTATTGAGGATGGGTTGTGCCTTCTTCTTGATGTGGATGATATTGATCGGTTTTTGCAAGTGTCTCAACTACAAGATGGTGGGGCCCAATTAAAACAAAGGCGACAGATGTTGTTGGAAGGATTAGCAGGTTCTTTTCACTTAGTCGATCCTCTTGGAGCAGAGGGTGGCCATCCTATTGGGTTGGCTCCAAAAGATGACCTTGTCCTTCTACGCCTGGTTTCTCTTCCCAAAGGCAGAAAACTTCTATCAAAATACCTTCAACTTCTCACACCTGGAAGTGAACTTGCACGAATTGTCTCCATGGCAGTTTTTCGGCATCTGCATTTCTTGTTTGGTGGCTTAACTCCAGATCCCAGTGCTACAGTTGGACTTGCTAGGACTGTGGCTCTATGTGTTTTCAACATGGATTTAGATGCCCTTATTGCTTGTTTAACTGCAAGTAGTTTGTCCTTCAGAGCAACCACCACTCCGTCCTCTTGGAAGTTCTACTGGTGACGGGGCATCAGTGGTTCTAAAAGATGTTCTGGAAAGAGCTACAGATATCCAGATGATCCTTTCGACAGACTTCGGTCTCTCGATTCCAATCGATCAAAGTTTCCAAATACAAGAACCAGTATGAAAGTATCAACTGGAGCGGCCTACGATAAGCCACCCTCTCTAGTCATGCATGCGGCAGATTGCTAAGGAGTTTAATCTTGAAATACTTGACATGGTCTTTCTAAGGGATAGAACAACGTGTCTTCCCCAGCGATTAAATCATTTACGTTCACACAGTGCAATATTAATGTTCCTCGTCACCGACAATTTCAATTGGCGCTTTTGTGTCCGATTTACACCGGCGATTAGCCATGTTGAATCAAGTCTGGAGTATTCAAACCTCACTAGAGGTAGGCAGAGGTGGAAGATGCGTACATGTATTTACGTGGACAAAAGAGTCTCGTTTGTTTAAAGAGTACAGAGTCTATCGCGATATCAAAGTATCTTTATCTTTACTCACTGAGGAGAGGATTTGGGTGGCGAATAGTGGTAATAAAATGGAGGAATAGAGGCATTGGTCGTGCAACAAGCAGGCGGTGCGGGGTTGATTCTTGCCAACGGGCCTGCTGACGAAGAAGATTTATTGATAGAGTGTTATTCCTTTTCATCTACAACGGTCATTGCCAAGTAGGCGGAAGACATGAAAGCTTATATCAACAACACCCGGCGTGTATTCGAACATTGCATTATATTCATTCATCACTCTTATCAATATCTTCAATTGTAATTACATTATCAAATATTTATATTAGGTCTTGCTAGAATTAATGTATGGCTTACCGAGTTTGTCGCCCACAACAAATGTTTTGCCTGAAGCCCAGGTACTATAAACGACACCCAGAGTCCACCTTGAGCTGTCACCGACGGTGTAGTCAGTAGCCAAACAATGAAATGGAAAAACCATCATCGTCGTTGCCACTGCAACTGCAATCTACAGTCTCTGCTGCTCCATCTGTTCCGCTAAATTAATTGCCATTCCACCATCCAAGCAAACAAATAAATTAACAGAAGATACATCAATACATAGCCGCGCAGAATTAAAGCTCAATGAAGGAAAAGATCACCGAAGAAAGAATCTACATAACGCACCATCTGTCAGAGCATAAATGATGCTAAGTGAAACGGCTATCGTTCCTCAGAATTAGCTGAACTGTCATATCTATTTATGGAATCTCTTAAAAGATCAACAACAGTGAATCCAGCACACAGCAGTCTCCATTTAGGGTTTCAAGGAAATGAGATAGCATCAAAGTCCTGTTCAGTTTTCGCTGAGGCCAGCTTCCAATAAAAACTTTGGGACTGCATATCGGGTGTCCTATATTCAGTGTCTGATCACCAAGGGTGGACTTCCTCCAGTAAACAAGAGCGAGTTCTGCTCAGAAACTTCCAGAGTCACAGTTCCTTTTGAAGCAGAATTTTGGTTTTACACCCAGGACACGAGACCTCCCTTAGCACCCGCTACCATTGCAGTACCAGCCTCCGATCGTGCAGTGGTGGAGGGCTTCTTTTGCGAAGGCATGATAGGCTACTCTTATAATGGTTCTCAGTGGCAGAGGAAGACTACACATGGCAAATTATACTATGTGCCTGGAGGAGATGAGGTTGGATCCATCTATATGACAGAAAAGCCAGACGGCCATGGTGGTAGATCCTCCTTGCAGACTTATAATCCCGATGGTTGGCGGGTAGTTGGCGAGGATAGGGAGATCAGCAAACTAATTGGAGATTCATGGAATAAACTGACTGAGGAAGCAAAAGTTGTTTACCAGGAGCTTCGATTAAGAAAAGAGGTGAGCCGTGCGAGACTAGGAGTTGATGTCTGCGTGACTAGCGAGAGACATTTTTATTTCAACTTGTCGAATGTTCAAAGAAAACTGCCAAGACATTGATGATACATATATCGATGATTGCTTAGCACTCGTCAGAGTTTCTGGTTCAGTGTCACATTTTAGTAAAGCAGTACAAGTTGATCCGGTGGCAACCTCTTTCATTTTTATTGATTGCTTCTTGTTGCAGTCCGGGCCATCATTTTTTATTTGGCACGGGAACTCCATGTTCATTGGAGCAACAACAACTAGCAACCAGATTCCCAGACTTCCTGAGACCTGGTGTTAATTTGTTGCAGTCCGAGCCATCATTTTTTATTTGGCATGGGAACTCCATGTTCATTGGAGCAACAACAACTAGCAACCAGATTTGCAGACTTCCTGAGACCTGGTGTTAATCTAAAGCACGCAAAAAAAGGGACAGAAACAATAGCTTTCTGGTATGCATTGAGGGTAAAGCTACATCAAGTGCAGGCAAAGGAATCAAAATTAAAGAGATAGAGATAAGTGCAGATGAAGAGGAAATCGATTTACATCCATTAGAGCTTTTTTTTATTAATTCATTTACTCTATACCTGAACGAGTTTTTGCCAGCGCACACCAATGTTTGTAACTGCAGAACATCTGGCAATCGCCGAGTCCAGAAGACAAAACATTTCAGATTCCTGGAACACAAAGAGTTTTTATTTTTCCTTTTAAAAAGACTGATGTGTTTAACAATAGGAGGGGCGCATGAGCGCAGCACTAGGAAAAAACTTCTTTCGAAGAGAGTTTCATTGTAATGACTGAGTTTTTGTAAACCAGACTGGAGTAATAAAGATGATTTTTGCTTACGACTGTGAGATTCATCACAGTCGATTTCTTTCAGCATGTTTTTCTTCTTTTCAGCTGTGTTAAATCTGTTTGGACTGCATTTATGTGTTCTTTACTCGCAGTTGATATTGTCTTTACCATAGCTTTATGTCTTCCTTAATCCATCACGACTGCATTACATTTTGTTTTCTTCTAACCGATGGGCTTCGTTATACTTTAGTACGACCACTACTATAACGAAAGGATTTGGGTTTTCTGTAATTGTTTATTGCCTTTCCTCTGCACCATCTATCAGTTGTGTAAGACCAATCTGCATTTTCAGAATTCTGCATATATCCTTTGCTACGTCGGCCTTTCCTTTTCTTTCTGCTACTGCATCATGATTAATCAAAGCGCTGAAAGATAGACTTACTTTGCATCACTTTCCGCAAGTTATTTGATCTCTGCTATTGTCTCTTTTTCTCAGTTTTCATTTGACTCCATGCCCAATGGACCATTTCCCTGGTTTAACCCCCAAACTCCAAAAATCCAAGACCATCATTCAACCATAAATATGCCCACCTTTTTCATGCCATTTAAATTCCTATTGTGACTTTTTCGAGAGATCCCTCTCGGGTTGGAAGAGGGCAGCTTCTAATCCAAAGTGGTTTGAGGTTGCCTCGGGATTGATTTGCTGCAACCCATTTCAGTTGAGAGTGTCAAAAGGGGGCACTTTTTCCAAAGAGGGATTTTATCTTACTTGCCACTTGTGCAGAGTTGCAAGTGATCTCCCTGAAAATCCTATTGTTTCACTCCAACCAAATTTTCCAAAGAATGAATTTTGGTAGAGTGCTCCAGAGGATGTTGAGTTGGGATTTTTACCTTACCTGGAATGGACAGAGAGATCTCCAGTTCCAAAGTAAAGCATTGATCTCTTGGGGTAGGTCGAATGTTCTCAGTTTCAGACATAGGGCCAGATTCCACACCTCTTTAGCAAATGGGCATTTCAGGAGCAAGTGGTTTGATGTTTCCTCTTCTTAAATGCAGAAGGGATATCTGAAGGGGCCTTCCCACCCTCTCCTCCTCGGATTGTCTCCAGTTAATACGCTTCTATGAGACAGGGTCCTGACAAACATGTTTATCTTTGGAATGGACTTGGAATTCCAAATGGCTTTCCAAATATTAGGGTCAAGTGGAACATGGAGAATTGTTGTGAATCTTTTATACCCTGCTGTTGTTGTGTATTTTCCAGAAAGTGAGCCCCATCCCCTCTTGTCCTTTTTCCTTGCTTTTATCATGGATTTCCCTTGCAGGGAGTCCATTAAAATGTTCCATTAATTCCCCATCAAGCTCTGGAGGTTTGTTGTTGACTTCCCACTTAATCCAGGTTTTTCCCTCATCGTCGCTCTAAATCGATATGTCCCGCAAATTAACTAGGACTTGGGACTGCATCCAGGATCTAAGTTGAGTTGTTCCTTCAATCAAGCTTAATGGAGGGTCTCCCAACACTGAGTCATACCATATGTTGATATTCTCTCCCTTCACTAGTATCCAGGTAAGATTGGGCTTGAAGAGTCTCATTGCTTTTAGACATAGGTTGAATATTGGAGACCCTCTAACCATTTTTGCAGGCCGATCTAGGCATTTAGTTCTCTAGCCATGGAAGTACTTCTTCCAGATTTATTTTTTTCTCCAAGTGGACTTCCCCGAGACAAGATTCCAGATAAGCTTGGCTCCGAGAGCAACATTTTGAGTGTTAATATCTCTTAGATGGAGGTCGCCTTCTGAAATTGGTTTGGTGACTTTCCACCAGCTTATAAGGTGTAGTTTCCTCCTGTTTTTCTTTCCTCCCTCCCACAGGAACCATCTAATAAGGATGTCGATTTTTTGAATCATGGTGGTAGGGCTAGCAACAGTGAGCTTTGGTAGATTGGGATGCTTGCTAAAACCGCCTTTATGAGAACAAATTTACCTGTAATGTTTAACCATTTTGCTCCCCAAGAGTTAATTCTTCCCTTTAACTTGTCTATTAGAGGGAGCCACTGAGAAGCCTTTGGTTTGGTCCTGAAAATCGGCACTCCTAGATATTTACAGGAATCCCAATTAGTGAAACCTTCCATCTCTAGGACTCTTGATATCTCTAGCATTTCCCTTGGAGAGGTGTTCCACCCATAGATATTTCTTTTGGGCAAGCTTATTTCACTTCCTGAGATCTCAATATAAGTGTCCAGTTTTGTTTTAAATTTTATGGTTGTTTGCACACTTTCTCCTCCCAAAAGCAGTGTATCATCCACGAATTGGGAGTGGTTAATGTCTTTTACCCCCGGGGCTATTCTCAGGCCGAGGAGATTGTTATGTTGTTGGCCATAATCTAGTTGAAAGCTTAGCACGAAGACTTGTATAGCATAGAGAAGTGGGGAGAGGGGGAAGCCTTTCCTGAGGCCCCTGGACGCTTGAAAGAACTTTTTTTCTCGGTCATTTACTAGGGGGGAAATCCAAGGGAATATAATGTAGGCTTTTATCCATCGTATAAATGTTGGAGAAAAACTGAAGTTTTCCATGACTTTAAATAGGAAATTATGCCTAACTCTATCAAAAGCATTTGCAAGGTCAAGCTTTGTAATCATACCTTTTTCTTTTCTTTGATTGCTTGAGTGCAGCGCTTCCTGAACTAGAATGATGTTATCCACTATTTGCCTTCTTTTGATGAACCTACCCTGATTTTCCGGAATGATGGTAGGAAGGAATGTTTTTAGCCTATTGGCTATTATTTTTGTGATTAACTTGTATCTCGTGTTGCATAGAGAAATTGGTCGGAATCTTCCAAAGCTTACCGCTCCCTTTTATTTTGGAATTAAGGCTAAGAAGGAAGAGTTTGTTCCCCCTCCTATTTTCCTGCATCTCTGACACTTCAGAATCATTTTTAGCAGGTATGATTTTATTATTTCCCAACAATTTTGGTAGAATTTGGTCGTGAAGCCATCGAGGCCCGGAGATTTATTTGGGTTCATCTGATCCAAGGCCTCTTTAATTTCTTGCATCTTGACTTGCACTAAAATATTTACATTGGTAGCTTCGTGGATAGAGATTGGAACTAGGGATAGAGGGTAGGTATTCGGATCAGGGAAGGCTGGTTGAGTCTCTGTGTAGAGATCTTTGAATGTTTCGAAGGCTACATTTTTTATATCTTCAAAATCTGTTATAACCTGATCCTGTTCATGGATTTCTTTAACCCCCTTGAATTGTTTTCTTGCCTTTTCTTGCTTGTGAAAGTAGTTGGTGTTTTTGTCTCTAAATTCTGACCAGATATTTCTTGATTTCTTCTGTGAATACCCTTCCTCCTCTCTATAGGATTGGTGCATTGTCCTTTGAAGAAGATCCTCTTTGGTGAGGCTTTCTTGAGTGATCTCTTTCCCTTCCATCTCTAATTGGTGATCTTCAAGATTTTTTTGTGCTTCCTGTCATTTGATAGGTGGGCTTGTTTGGGTTTTAGCCCATTCTTTTATCACTTTTTTGAGCTTCCTAAGATTTTCTTCCCATACAAAAAATGGGGATCCGTAGACCTTCTTATTCCATACTTTGGAAACAAGGTCATGGAAACCCTCATAATGGACCTAGGAAGGACTGAATCTGAATGGAATAGGACCTAGATTTATGTCTTGTGAGAGCTCTAACAGAATTGGTTTTTGATCGAATACACTATGTGAAAGGATTTTAGATGAGAAAATTAAACCAAGGAGCAGGAAGGAGCTTTGAACTAAAAACCTGTCTAGTCGGGCAACAATATGTCATGGCCCCACTCTCTTGTTTGTCCATGTGAACTTTCCTCTGGAGGGTTTGATATCCTCCAAATCCCAATCTAATATAATATCCTCTACCCATTCCCTAGCAGGGTCTCTCACAATGGACCCACCTTTTTTCTCTTCCATGGCTAGGGTTACATTAAGATCCCCCCCAATAATGATATTTTCCAACTCGTTTGAGTTTAGGAACACTTTAATCAAATCCCAACAGTTTCTTTTTTTCAAGAATAAGACAGGGAGATAAAGGTTGAAAAGACTTACCAGTCAGTATGTCTCTTTGTGTAATAGGCTAGTGAAAATCCAATGCATGCATGCTTCAGAAGAGATTAGATCATATTTCGAGGTGTACCGGAAGGTTCCTAGACCGCCTGAGGCCCCTCTCGCACTAACTATTATTCCCTGGCTTTTTCTCCAGAAGGATTTACTTTCTTGGAGGAAGTCTTGCTCCTCCATCTTTGTCTTCTGGATTAGTAGGATATCAGGATTTGACATTCTGATTAAGTCTTTGAGAGATTCTTCCTTTATTCTGCTACTAAAACTCCTATAGTTCAAGGAGGCTAGTTTCATGATTTACTTGTGTGGGGGGTGTTCGCTCCTTGATGAACCTTAGCCTACTTTCTTATCGTTCTTACATTAATCAATTGCTTGAATGTTTTCTGTGATCCATTGAGGACCTCTTTGTAAGCTTCCTTTTCCCTTTATTCTTTTTTGGATTTCCTTCCTCTACCTGCGTTTTTGGGCGTGGCAATGGAACCACTTGCATCCATAGAGTCACTATCTATGGACACCTCTCCTGGTTTCGAGTCTGGATTTTCTTCTTGTTCTTCTATAGCCTTCCCCTATCCTTTTTCCATTTCATGCCCTAATTGATTTGTTTGGTTCTTTTGTGTTTTGGGGGTAGTCTTTTCTTGCATTTTTGTTTCAGTGGGAGGGGCCTCCTTGGATTTCTTTCCTGGCACTTTCTCTATTTGTTCCTTCTCTCCGAACACAATGAAGTTATTTCCTGATGAGGTTTCCACTATTTGAACTTTTGGTTCCTTGGGTGAGATTACGGTTTCTTTTGCATGTCGTTTTTCTTTAGGTTTGGCCGATGTTTTCCCCTTTTTGGCCTGCTGCCATCCTTCCCCTTGTTCTTTCTCCTGATTAGGTTTTTTTGGATAGTTTCTTTGAAAGTGGCCATATTCATGGCATCCCCTGCATTTGAAAGGAAGTTGTTCGTAGTCAAGTTTCTGGAAGTGTTTCCAATATCCAACCTTTAACTTGACTGCCTCTGGGATGCCTACCTCTAGGTCTACTTCCACGCATATGCATGCACAGGAGTATTGATCTTTGGGGTCAGCTCTGTCTGTAACAACCCTATTTGAATAAATGTGTAAAGATTATAAAGTAAAACTAATTAGGGGATCAATTGTGGTAACAAGTTATTAATTAAACAAAGATGATTTAATGATCTTAATAAAGTGAGTTATTAATTAATTAAGGAATATAATTGAGGTTAACTAAGTAATAATTTAACTACAGATCACATTTAATGACCTGAGAAATAAATCTAACAAGATCAATGATATATGATATAAAATGGTTGAGTATGCAAGAAGGGATAACCTGTTAGTCCCCAGAAGATAAAACATTAATGGAGGGATAAGGGACGGGGACGAGGGCAGGTAAGGGAGTAAATGAGGAGTCGGTGAAGGAGGGATAAGGGAGGAAGGGAGGTTGACGTGAAGGGGGGGTCATTGGACGGAGGATGGATTCTGGGGGACTTTTGGGACTTGCTGTGAGCAGAGAGTTTCGGGCTGTGGCTTTTGAGCAGTTGAGGCACCGAGTTGCTGGAGGTTTTGGGCACGGGGGCCAGGATATCCATAGATATCCTGGAGCTAGGTAGTTTTCCTAGTTGGCAGGGAGGACAATAGGTTTGGGCAGTTATTCTTTGTTTGTGGCTGGTTGATCTGTGTATCAGGTAGCAGGAAGGCAACAGCAAGGCAGCAAGGCAACATAAATTAGCATCATAACCAGGTATTTGTTAAGTTATGTATTTATTTCATTCTTCCATGCAAACATTATTCATTGATAAATCTAAGTTACTGAAGTTGCTGTTATGAAAATCAATATTATGCTATGAAGTTATTGTTTCAATTTATCAAACAAATTGCTTATGAAACTTAATGATGTTTAGAAATAAATGGTTATTACACTGTCGATATACTACCCAAGCCCATTTCCAATTGTTTGAAGAGAGATAGGATTCCAACAATGGATCGGGAGGTAGGTTGGCGTACCCAGACCAGAACTTCCTTGGGCACTTCCACCGCAGGATCAAAGTCTGTTGTCCATCTATTCATATACATCCCTTGCGTTCCCATAAAATACAGGCCATTTCTGAATATTAGATCCCTGTCTTCCATTGAGATGAATTCGAAAAATGTAGAATCCTCTTCCCACCGCATAACAAGTGACGTTGTTCTGGATCAATGGTCTCTAGTTCCTTTGGATCCAGTTATCGGTATTTCTGGTTGATGGCCATAAGCCCATGAACTGACCCACCAAATCACAATCGGACAAAGAGATGGCAACTTTCATAGGATGTTCCGGAGGCAGCTCAATTTCAGGGATCAAGTCGAGTTTTTTGACGAAGTTGGGTGGCGCTGAGGGAGAGAGCTTCTTACCTTGGGCGGCAAGGAGCCTACAGAAGGAGTCTTCAATTGAAGGGGGAGGCAGGGGAGGCGGTTCCCCTCCTCCTGAGATCGCCATCGTGACGCCTGGGCGTGGTCGTCAGAGCAGCAGACGAATCTCCTTGAGAAAAAAAACCTCAACAATATTGAAACTTTAATATCCATAAAGATTCCATTAGAAAATGAGAAACAAAATTGAAAATACATATATAAAATTTTAACATCTTTTTAAAATTAAACTTTACATATATAAAGTTCAAACATCTTTGTAAATTTGAAGCCATATTCTTGTTTTGATTGGAAAAAATTAATTAGTACTACTCTTGTAATATGAAAATACAATAAAAGTTAATGATATGGTTGATTGATAGCAACAAACTGGAGCAAATGCTTGTTATGGATAAGGTATTGATTTATTCGACTTTCATGTTTAGTATGGGCTTGAAGGAAAACATATATGCATTAAAAGTTTTTCATATACACAACTATAAAGTGACTGTTATTAAGTTATTTTACTTAAATAATTTTTAAAATAATATTTCGTGTAATTTAGTCTTTGTTTTATAGTGATATTTAAATAAATATAATGAAAATATTTGTAATAAATTATGTATTTGTAATAATGGAATAAAAATATTTACATTTTATTTTAATGCAATTTTGATTTAAAGCTTTCTATTTCGGAAATTTGTTCCCAAGCTCTCATTTTCTTGATGTTGAAGCTCCCAAAAAGCTCCCAAGTTCCCAATCATCCAATTGGGAACGTTTTGTACCTGTTCCCAAGCTCCTGGAACATCGGGAACGAGTTTTAGAGATGTTGGAAATGCCCGAAGCAGTTCCCATGTAACTATGTTTTTTTTCCATTTTAATTTAGTTTTTTTTTCTTTAATCTTTTTTTTTTTTTTTTTAGTTTTTTTTGTTTCTTTTAGGATCCTTTTTCAATTTTTATTTTAAAATTTTGGTGGTGTTTTTTTCAATATTTTTTTTTATAGATTTGGTTATTTTAAAAAATATATGGGTTATGTTTTTTTTTTTTAATTTTAATTTTTTTAAATTGAATAATGTTTTTTAAGGTGTTTTTTTAATTTTTCTTTAAATTTGTTTGGGAAGCTATTTTTTTTAATTTATTTATTTTTCAATGTAAATTTAAAAAAATAATAATAATAAATAAATTTTCAAGTAATGATTTAGGAGTCGATTTTCAATTTTTTATCTACGATGGTACCGGTTGTCAAGGTTGCAGTTTCAATTAAGTTGTAATTTTAACTCCAAAAAAAATTGGTTCTAGTAATAGCATCATTTTTCGATTCAAGGATCAATTTTAAGGTTTTAAGGTTTTTGTTAACCCCACAATTTCAAACAAGTTGGAATTTTAATACCCCCAAAAAAAATGTGCTACCAAAAGCCCAATTTTTTTATTCGAGGGTAGAAATAGCCACTAAATGAGGCCTCTTAAGAAATGATAACTATGGAGAGTTCTCATTGAGTTGGTAACTTTGTTAACTATCAAACTTGTAATGCACTTGCCCCCTAGAAACGAAATTTAAAATGCTCCACACATATAAAGTAAACCAAGGGGCAACTGGCCCATAATTTAACATGCAACTAACAGTATATTTTAATACATGAATGAAACCATTCAAGCAATGAAACACAACATTCAAATACAACTATTTACATAATAGAATTAACATAATAATCATAATAGAAAACTTGTGTGTTTATAAAAAATAACCAACTGGCTATGTGCGAAGAACGTTCTTCCTAGTCATAGGCTTGTTATTCATTTTATCTCAACAGGAAGCCACCCCCGAGCTGAGGCTATGATTCCACAGGGAGGTTTGGCCCTCTTGGATGTTCACTCTCCAAATTGAGCAACCCAAAACCTTGGTTCTACTCGAACAACAGTTCCAATTCACCGTCTCTCTTCCCCTCAACCTACACAACCTAAGGAATGAGATCCCCCTTCTCTACCACAGTCCCTCAGGCATTCTTGGTTCCCTCTAAGGCTCCAATGCACTTGGTTGGCTAGGAATCTCATAGTTGGGGACTCTAGGAACTCTCAACTGCTCCAGGAGTGCTCATAGTAGCATTCGCAAGGCTCTTGATCCATTTCCTTAACAAGAAAAATGCTCCACATGCATACAACCCATTTTTGCAGGCACACATTCTAAATTTCCAGCATGAACACGGCCTAATAATGGCTTCCTTCAAGCACAGTATAGTTGGTGCTCTTCCCAACACTCAGCACCTCTCTTGCTACCCAATATCGGCATGTAAAAATTGTCCTCTTTTTCCATCGGAATTTCATTTTTTCCTATGCATGTTGACTCTCACACTCCCCAATGTTGACTCTACTTCAGCCCCATGCTCCCAATAAATATGGGACATGACTTCTCACACCCACCCTCTTACGTGAATTCAATGTTTGAGTGTCTAACAAGTCAAAGGTGAGATTATATGGTAATGACACATTAACTCAAACAAATGACATGAGTTTCCCTTGGATCCCC
Source organism: Picea engelmannii (assembly GCA_009831015.1). Lineage (NCBI taxonomy): Eukaryota > Viridiplantae > Streptophyta > Pinopsida > Pinales > Pinaceae > Picea > Picea engelmannii. The sequence goes on from ML780929.1 coordinate 524,398, forward strand.
CTTTTAGCCCCCTCTCTTCTAGAATCATAGCCCCTTGTCATTACCATCCCTCTTGTATCAAAACCAATTATTATTATTTTATTAATTGTTTCCATGTACAATTTTCATAGCTCGGTCCTTGAACATATTAATCAATACAGGTGCTCTAGCTTGAGACATATTGACTCACCAAATTAAATCACATTTACATAATTACATTAAAATTAATGGGGATTAAAGCTAGGGATGTTAGAAAGATAATCCCACAAATTCATAATGAAGACAGATCTCTTATTCAAGATATAAATTCCCAATGATCTAACAACAACCACCCCTCTCTCAAGGCATACATCTCTTTTATAATTTTTTGAATGTAACAACTATCCCGAAGATTTTTTCCTTTAGCCTTCCCATCCTCCTCCCCACAAGAGCACACATGGGGTAAAATTAGGATCAAGAGTATATTTACAAGTGTCAAGACATGGGTAAAAAGTGAATTATAATTTTCTTCCTATAAGAATTTTACCCAAGTTAACTTTAGTAAACATTTTCCAAATCATTCCCCTTCCCAAGGTTTTCTAAACACTAGGATTAGGTGGTCACCCTCATTGAACATGAACCCCCTTTCCCTTGGTTGATATTTCTAACCTTTTTTCCAATTTCTCACATGCATGTTGCTATCTTTTCCAATAATACCATACACATTTTTATATATGCATCAAAACATGAGCCATCGTAACATTATGAATCGCAATGCTTCATAAGAAGAAGTATGATGTCGAAGATACGTATACACCATCATCAAATTATTAATCAATGTTCATCACCATTACTAAAGAGGTATTCATCACATGCCATCAGAGAAAAGCTCATGATAATAGTTAAGTAAATACATATATCTTAATTCCCAACATAAATAATTAAGGAGATACTCATCAATAATTTGCAAAGGAAATCCTCACCACCAATCATTAAGGGAAACTCATCAATACTATCATCGAGGAATTATTCATCATTAAACATTAAGGAAACACCCATTAAAAATTCACCATGGGAATAGTCATATGCATTGGCAAGGACATAATCACTCATAATAATCCTCAAGATAGTCAATAATAATCAAGGACAAAATTTCCATTGCTAATGATAAGTATTAATAATAATTGTCAAGGATATAATCATCAATGCTCACCGATAATCATTCCCAGTAATTAACAAAGAAATAATCATTAAAAATCATCAATAATCATTTAAGGTAAATTCGTATCAATAATCATCAATAATTATCAAGGGAAATACTCATCAATAGTCATCAAAACCATAATTGATCATCATGTGAATAGTCAATAAAAAATTAATCATCTACAATCATCAATAAGTATCAAGTGCATAGTCATTAAATCTTCATTAAATACATCTATCTACCAATATTAGGGCCCAACATTACCATCAAATAATTTCATTATCATATGATATCAAGAGATTACTCATAATGGTTATTAAGTAAACACACATGCCCCATGGTTAGATGTAAATCAACATTAACGAAAAAATTAAAAAATGGGGAATAATGAGTCCAATACGTCATATCCTAACAACATCCCAAGGTGTATAACAAATAATTAGAACGAGGATTCACAAAGCAACAACCATCCACGGGTGTTACAATTCTCCCCTTCACTAAATGACAACGACCTTGGAGCTAAGTCATTGTCAAGCAAACAATGATAAAAATTCCTCAAGCCACATCGAAATCATCAATATCAACAAGATATCATCAAATTAATATCATATAAATCAATAATTAACATCATCAATATCAACCATCATTATCAATTCTTCAACACCATTAGTACCAACAAATTAATATAAACATTAGTATCATCCACATCATCATCAAATTCTCAAGGTCATCAACATTCTCATCAACAACAAATTGTTATTGGCTCATCAAACATCACATTATCAACCTAATCATCATTTTTGCCACATGATCATTACTAATATATTCGATATCATAAATATTGTCAACCTAAATTATTTTATTCAATATCATTAATCATCAAATCAACATCCTCATCATCAGCAGACTGTGATAAAATCAAATGTCATCAAATCATCAGGCATCATCAACATCATCCAATTGATATCAACATCAAATCAGGTTTTGTTTCCCAAACATTGACATCATTAACATTATGAGAATGTAGGTTTCACCATAAGGGAAGTGTTACTGTTAGTATGGATACCTCCCACTATGATTCTAAACTACTTGACCTCCTTTCCTCCTCTACCTATAAACCCCTCGCTAAAAACCTTATTAACACCATAACCAACGTGGTTACTCGAGCCAACCGCATTTCCTCCCCTCAATTCCTCACAAAGGATAAATCCCACCTAACCAAGGCCCTCTTGTCTAATGGCTACTCTCGCTCTCAAATAAACCAAGCCTTTCTCTTGGTCAACAAACCTAAAACTAAATTAACCTCATCCTCCTCCCCTCCTCATGCACTCATCACTCTTCCCTATATTCAAGGCACCATCGATATTATTTCAAAAATATTGGCTAAGAAGAATATCAAAACTGTGTTCAAACCCTTTAAAACCCTTAAACAACTATTTAGGACTGCTAAAGATAAATTTTACCCAATGCTTGGCCCACGAGTTAACCAAATCCCTTGCTACCATGGAAAATATTACATACATCAAACTAGTATATCCTTCAAAGCTCGTCTTGAAGAACACATAGTTGATACCACCCACAATTGTATCTCCAAATTAGCTAGCGTTGAACACTCCAACTCTAAGCACCTCATTTTCTTTGACCAAACCAAAATTCTCGCCTTTTCTCCTTATTACTCCTCTCGGCTCATTCAGCAAGCTCTTGAAATTGAAAAACATCCTAATAATTTTAATCACGGAGATGGATACAAACTTACCCAATCTTGGAAGCCCACCATCCATCTCCTTGATCATTAGGCTTAAGTTTCTATCGCTTGATTGTATCCTTCCTCTCCTTCCTCTCCATCCTTTCGCTTCTATTTTTGTCCTCGCAATCTATATGTTCCCATTAGTGTCATCATTTCACTGAAGCCTCCTTACATCTTTGTTTTCTTTTTTTTTTTGCCTTTTCAAGTTTACCTCTTTTACTTTATTATAATTAGTATTCTCCTTTATTAACAACATTATTAAATTTTGAACAAATTGTATTACTCTATTAATATATCTTGATAGCTTTCAATACTTCATTATTTTCAACATCTATTAATATTGTATTATCCTCACACCTTAATTTAATTTCTTTACTAATATTGGATCTTAAAGAGTTAATATTTGATCTAATCTTGTCTCCTTGATTAATTTTGGATCTATTCTTGATCTCATGGATCAATATTTGATCTAATCTTATCCTCGCAATCTTTTATTCCCGTTAATACCATCATCTCTCTGAAGACTCCCTTAAGATTTATTTTTCTCTTTACCTTTTCAATTCTAATTATTTTACTTTTTTATTATTATTATTATCATTTATTAACAATATTATGAAATCTTATTACTTTTTATTATATATTTATCATATCAACTTACTTCTTTATTTTCAACATGTATCACTTTATTATTTCGACATCTCAATTTACCTTCTTGTAATAATTGATATCAACGGCTAATAGTCGGTCTATTCTTGGAGTCGCAATCTATTTATTCCCATTATTTTCATCATTCACTTAGGATTATGTTTATACTAGTTTTCTCTTTCTCTTTGCTTACTCTATTTTTATTTATTATCCTTTATTAACAATATCATTAAAATTTTCAAGAATTCTTATTAATTTATTATTAATCTATTTTATCTATTGTGATTATTCTCAAACCTTTAATACTATTTTATTCTCAATTTACTTTCTTTATTATTATTTGATTTAAATGGTTAATTTACCATGTTTATTAATATTTGATTTCAACGGATAATTTTTTTCTAATTCATATCCTCAACGATCACAACCATTCTTCCTCATTAAATACAAACCTCACCACTCGTTTTGAATGTGATAGCTTTAGGTGTCCATGATGATGGGTAGAGTGTGTTGGACACACCGGCCACACTAAGAGGGAGGGTGAATCAGTGTAAGGCTCTTTTTACACTTCTTACAAAACTTTGCTTAGCAATTACCTTTTACTCAATACTTTCATTCATACTTAGTTGTTTGCATGTAAACATATCTCAACAACATACATCAACAATAAACCATCACCATAAAGAACACAAAGGACACCAGATATATCTATGTAATATTTTGTATTATGTCTTACAGGAGACTACAATCTTGGGGGTTTATCAGCACCAACTCTCAATGCAAGACCCATCCTGTATATCTCAGCACCAACTGAGAAGAGGAATCCAACCCTCAAGTACAGGACCCATCTTGTAGACAGAATACAATATGTCAACAAGTACGCGACTTGTCTATACTACAGCATGTGTATGTACGCGACCTGCCTATACTGCAGCACATGTATGTATGCGTCCTTCCCTTTGTCATCTTGTGTACACCTTCTGAAAACTAGGGCATCCAATATTCTGCACTTCTGAAACTTTCCTGCTTCTGTCACATCCACCAGTAAACTATCACTCCATCCAACCAGTCACTGCAACCAACCTGTGCCATGCATACATCATCATACATATACCTCAACCAAGTATAAGTATCTCAAGGGTATGAGCTATAGGAACCATATCATAATTGTACCATACATGAGAGTGTTTCTCACTCAATTAACCAACCAACATATACCATATCCATATCTCAAAACAACCATACAAATAATGCTTCACGCATTCACCATACCATGAGTAAATCTAAGCATCAAGACAATATATAACCATGCCAAAAATTCTATAGCAGATTTGAACATGTAGAATGATAACCTGGGAACTTGCCTCAGACTTCAAGAACCTGGCACTAGTATCTACTCAATATTTTATTGGCCTTTTCAAATATACATGACTTGTGCTTATTCAACACGCGTATGTATGCACCCTGGCCCACTGCAGCTCGCATACAGCTTCAGAAAACTAGGGTTTTATGAAACTCCAAAACTTTCGTCGTCAAACTTCTTTGCTACCTCAGACTTATGGAACTTTTGATGCATCCATGAGTACCTGCAATGAATCTTTCACCAAAAATAGATATTCAATATGCCCAAGAGATTCACCTTTGTAAGAGACCCTTGCTCTCTTATTTATACTTATCCAAGTAGCTTCTTATAGGGGTTGTCACCTAACCAGCTTCCTTCTTTTGGGGATAACCCACTTCTAACCACTTTGTCCAATTACAACCACTTTATCCACAAATAGTAAACTCTCCACTTCTATTTGCAACTAATTTATTTTTAATTGTTTTCTTGTTGCAACCACTTAACCCATGACTAACCACTTTGACTGGTCAACTTATTCTAGGAGCTTCTAGAATAATTCGACTTCTTTGACCTTCTAAAGGTTTCTAGATAACTCATCAGGGTTCTCCAACTTCACATGGCCATAACTCTCTAACCGTGAGGAGTTATGTGACGTTCCACATATTACTAGAAAAAGCATGACGAGCACTATCCATATAGAATAGCCTCACTTGCAAATTCACTAATCTTCATTACATCATTCCTTAATCAAACTCTAAATTGTTGAGGCTACCAAACCACTTAACCATTTGGACTTTGCAAAGTGTCTTCACGTGAGGGATTTCACCATAAGGGGACCACTGTGTAGTTCATCCATTTGGTACTTCCTATCAACCATGAGATGACATCAATGATATAATGATACAAAAATGATTAGCCTTGTTAGTAACATTTCTCGTCCAAGGCACGAGAGCGTCCAGGTCTGCAAATTGCACAAGAAGCGCCCGAGCGCGACACGGGAAAATATCGTCTTTCGAGTTTCCGGGCAAGAAAGCGGGCGAAATTATGTTGTCGACGGTCCAAATCCTTTTATAAGAGCAGATCAGCGGTTAGCGAGAAATCGCGGTTAGCGAAGTTGTGCCCAGGTTAGCGCAATAGATAGCGCCCATATTATGTGTGGGGAAGGATATTAGTCGTCCATCCAGAGGATGTGTGGCGCGAGATCTAGTCGCGTCGGCATTCCGGCATTCGGGAGTTCGAGGGGTGAGAGTTTCATGGTGTTCTACATCTCAAAACCCCGAACCCCGAAAGCGCCGAAAGCACCCAGAGTTAGGCCCACAGTATCGCGAAGCAGCCTCAGTCGTTCATCCAAAGGAGACACCTGGCGTGCGCGATTAGGCTCCTCGCCGATTCGCCCATCGCGATTTCGAGGTGCAAGGTGCGGCATCGTCGTATTCCCGATGCACGAAGTGCCGAGAGTGTCCAAGACCCGGGCCCATAGCATCGTCGGGAGAGTTCAGGACCGTCAAATATGAGAGGGACGCGTGGCGCCCAAGTAAGCCATCTCGATGTTTCGTTCATCGCAACTATGAATGAGCAAGGGTTAACTCCTTCCATTCGCGAACGCTGAAAGTGCTTTGGGAATAAACACAGGGTCACAGCCCGTGGTCACTAAGAAAGAAAGGAACTGTGCAAAAAGGGGCCAAAGGCGCTGAGTCTGGTTGCCAAAAGGATCATCGTGATCTCCATGCGCCATCTGATGTGACCTCGATCCTGGTTTTCGCTTGGAGTAAATGAAGATGAGAACGGGTGGTTGAAACCTCCTTTCATTCATTAAGTGTGGGGAATGGAGGGTCTGGCAAGCGGTCTGCTCGAAGAGGTCCTGTGTATCGTTTTTTCCAAAGAAACCATGCCGAAGTCATCAACTAGTCAGAGAAGTCTGCACACGCTAGCCCAGCACTTAATGGCTTAGCTACCCTCCTTGCAGGAGCCATGCGTAGTTAAGGTGGCGCTTGAAGAAAGATATCAGTACGAGTTTGACTGAAGGGACACCAAGCCTTGGGTGACTGGGCACGCCTCTGTGAGGTGAATTTTCCTGAGTATATAGACTCAGTCTTTGTGTTTTGTAATCTATCGATGGTTGAGCAAGGCTCCCGGTTGTAAAGTTTTGATGAAGCGTTGGTCGCTCTGGTTATGTATAAGGCATTTGAGACTTCTTACTTTATGGATGTCAGCCTCTTTTCCATCTCTTTGTTTACTGTGTTAGAAAAGCTCGGAATTGGAGGATCCAGTCGAGTTGTAGCTGTTATAGGATGATGTAGGTTGGATCACTGTAATAGTTACTTTGTTTCTAATCGGTTCATGTGATTTTCTTAGCGTTGAACGACTTGGAATTGAAGGATTCAGTCGAGTCACCCCTTCAGCTCCTTGAAGCTCTAGACCAAGAGGATCTTGGCTACTGAGTTTTTCATCCTCAAGCTTCTGAAGGCCTGTCGCCCGAGGCAGTCTTGCTCGCCCTTCTCACAAGTCTTTCATCTACCACCCTTTAATCCATTTACTGACGGAAGTTGGATCAATACCTTCCTTTCTTTTTACATACCAGGCCCGGTTTCCTGAGTTAAACCTATATCTTCTTGAGTTTTTACCCACTCGATCACCCCATTAAACAAATTGTGACATAAACTGATGGGTGTTGGGCTCTGCTCCTGCAACCAATCCAGGAGTGACTTCCGACGCTAACATTTCTGGCGCCGCTGTCGGGGACGAAGTTGAAAATTTTCCCCAGGATTGAACGACATTGAGCCTCTGATTCTGAAGGTGCATTAGGTATCAGATCCTTTGAAGATTTCTACTATGCACCTGGCGACTCCATTGTGACGACTCCACTGCGGCGAACCTGCCAAGTTAATTGTGGCTTTCAGAGGTAGACACACGCGGTCTCATCCACAGCTGCCTCTAGCTACACCCGAAACTGATCCAGAGGTGGTTCTCAAAAAAGGAAAGGCTTCCAAAGAAGAATCTTCCACCACCGAACCAGGTAATCTGCCATCTCCTTATGTGGGAACTCCATTTTCTCCTCCTCAGTTTCTTAACAGACCTCCGTCTGAGGTTTCCCGTTTCCTGAATTTTGGGAGTGTTCCTGCTGAGTTTTCCCCTCCTAGTCTGGGATTGGAGGGAGAAATCCTTGTCACTCCCTTCTCCTCTGAATTTGTACCTTGGCGTAGACCCAGGACCACATAATATTTTCCCACTCCTATCTTTACCACTCATGCACAAAGAGGAGCATCTGTTGTTTTGAACCCGTTAGCCTTCTCTTTAAATCCCCTTTTATTTCCCATTCTACTTCGAGACTCGTTCCCAGTAGCCCCGTCGCGAACTCCTTCTCCTCCAAGTTCTCCTCCACCTAATATTCCTATGGCTGGTTCTAATCCCCCTCTAAATAGAATGGATGCCATATTTGTTGCCAGATATGTTCCCTTAATCCTACCTCATCCTATGAATCCTCTCCCTGTTGGAGATTACTTGAAGTATATGCCCAAGTTCACTGGGGAAGGGGATGTAACTGCGGAAGAGCACCTGGCTGCTTTCTACAGTTATGCAGACAACCTGAACATTGAAAATGAATATGTATGGATGAGAGTCTTCATCCAGAGCCTGGATGGCGAGGTGAGGAAGTGGTTTAGAGGATTGGCCCCCGGATCTATTACTGGGATCGAAGCCCTGGATAGTGCTTTCCTGAGGCAGTGGGGCGATAGGAAGGATTTCATGTATTACATGAAAGAGTTCGGGTCTTTGAAGAATATGGATGGAGAGTCTATCTCCGACTTCTCTAAAAGATTCAATAAGATGTATAACAAAATCCCTACCGAAATAAAGCCTTCAGAAGCCTCAGCCAAGATTTCTTATGCTAGTGCATTTGGCCCCGATTTCTATTTGTTACTGAGAGAAAGAAGAGCCACCTCCTTAGCTCAAATGCAAGATGTGGCCATAGAAGTGGAATCCAATGTATTAGCAGCTGATAGACTGAGGAACAAGGTCGACGCAGATAGAAGAAAGGGAAGATCTGAAGCCTCAACTTCTGGCTCATCGGTGCCCCACCCTCAAGTGGATGAGCTAACCAGTATTGTGAAGTCTCTGTCTGCAGAGATGGAGAGAATGAAGGTGGAAGGGAGGAAAGTATACAAGGGCCCTCAAAATTCCGAAAACAAAGGGGGTTTCAGGAGGCCAAACAATATTACTTCCTCGACTGTGCAAAGGGAGAGGGGAAGAGACCGAGAAGACCAGAAGGTTAAGTCTCCTTTTCAAAACAATTTTGTGGCCGAGGGGGAAGAAGGGGAAACAGATGAGCTTGATCCTAAAATCCATTGCTTTGGGGACACTCCTCCTTTTCCTCATATCACTCAGTCAGCATATGAGGAGTCTCTCATGGACAGTCAGCTAAATGAACTGAGCAAGGAAAACAAGACTAGTGGTCGCCGAGGCAGGTATGACCTGAGGTCCCAGAAGAAGGCAGTAACACCTGATGTTCCTGAGCAGTCCACTAGAATAGAAAGGCCTTCCGATGAAGTAGAAGATAGTCACAGAGGTAAGAAACCCCAACCCCTCTCTCCCATAGTCCAGAATCATGTTCCCGAAATAAGAGAGATCCCAAAGCTTACATCTTCTTTTAATTTCGAGCACGAAATTCAAAAGATAAGAATTCTTGTGCCCCTAACTGAATTGATTAAACATGAAGGGTTCAAGAAATGCTTCTCCAA
>ML780929.1:534566-559840 GCA_009831015.1 Picea engelmannii
TGGTGTTGGGGTATTTTTTGTATCACCTGCTCAGGAAACCATATCTCTGTCGTACAAACTAGAATTTGAAGCTACCAACAATGTGGCAGAGTATGAAGCTCTTGTTCTGGGATTAAGAGCTACGAGGGAAATGGGAATTCAGGAGGTATCAGTGTTCGGTGATGCAGAGTTGGTGGTCCAACAGATCAGAAACGCTTATCAGGCTAAGCATCCTCAACTCAGAAGCTACAGAAATGAGGTGTGGGACCTAGTTGACAGTTTCTTCTTGGCATTCAACATTTCTTTTGTCCCAAGAGAGAAGAACACAGTGGCAGATTCCTTGGCTACATCAGCAGGCAATTTCAAAGTACCCTTGCCGCCCAAATTCAAATATGATGTGGAAGTAAAATGCAAGCCCTCCATACCTGACAATGTCAAACATTGGAAGGTATTCGAGGATGATCTCGAGATCAAGAAATTCTTGGAGACTGTCGAAGAATTTTCAGAGATGCATATCGACCAAGATTCTGTCTCTGAGGAAGGGCTTGATGGGGGTAAGTTGCTGAGTAAAATAGCAAAGCATGACATTGTGAAGCTCCCCAACAACCACATTCCAAGGGGACTGGTTCCTTTGGAAAGGCTTTTTGATAGAAATGACGTGTCGTTAAAGGGGAAAATCTCAGAGGATGGCGTTGGTACTGTTCAGTGCAACATTGGCACCGAGAGTGATCCCAAGTTTGTCAAATTGTCAAGAAGTCTGACAAAGGAGCAGAGGTCTGAATACATTGGACTCTTGAGGGAATTTGCTGATGTTTTTTCCTAGACCTACGAAGACCTCAAAACCTATGACACCTCTGTCATCAAGCATAAAATCTCATTGAAAGGAGAGGAAAATCCATTCAGGCAGAAGCTGAGACAGATCAATCCTATGTTGTTGCCTATCATGGAGAGGGAAGTGAAGAAGTTGCTTCAAGATCAGATCATTGTACAACTGAGATATTCAGAGTGGGTAGCCAACTTGGTACCAGTAAGGAAAAAGAATGGATAAATCAGACTCTGTGTAGACTTCAGAAATCTGAACAGGAGCACGAAAGGATAACTACCCCTTACCAAAGATGGAACATATACTGTAGAGGGTAACAGGAGCATCCAGGATTTCCATGATCGATGGTTTCTCTGGCTACAATAAAGTCTCTGCTCTGCCTGAGGACAGGGAAAAGACAGCATTCACCACTCCATGGGGCACATTCATGTATGCCAAGATGCCATTTGGATTAATGAATGCAAGGGAAACGTTCCAGCGTGCCATGGACATATCTTTCGTCAAGGAAAAGGATAAATTTGTGGTCGTCTATCTGGATGACATCACAGTGTTTTCAAAATCTGATAAAGAACATTGTTGTCATCTCAGGAAGGTTTTCCTGAAATGCAGGAGTTTTGGCATTTCATTAAACCCCAAGAAATATTTGTTCGCCATGTAGGAGGGAAAATTACCAGGCCACATAGTATCAGTGGAAGGAGTCAGGATTGACCCTAGCAGAGTTGAGGCAATACAAACCTTATCAATCCCGAGGTCCAAGAAGGAGGTCCAATCTTTCCTCGGCAAGATTAATTTTCTGAGGAGGTTTGTGCCTAACTTTGTTGAGGAGGTAAAACTTATAACAGCCATGTTAAGGAAAGGAAATGAAGTGAGGTGGACTTCTGAATCGCAACATTCCTTTGAGAAAATAAAGAAGGCCCTGACAAAAGCCCCTGTGCTTATTAGCCCCAACTACTCAAAAGATTTCCTTATTTTCTCCTTTGCCTCACCTGACACAGTGGCTGTTGTTTTGTTACAGGCAAACAAGGTCGGACTTGAGCAGCCCATCGCCTATTTCAGCCGAGCATTGAGGGATGCCGAAGTTGGGTATGACACTATGGAGAAGCAGGCCTATGCCCTAGTAAAGGCTCTCAAGGCATTCAGAATCTATGTCCTGTAGTCAAAAATCATCGTTTATGTCCCCTCAACTGCTATTAAAGACATTCTTATTCAGCCTGACATAGACGGGAGGAGGAGTAAGTGGATCGCCAAGATTTTGGAATTTGACCTGGAAATAAAGCCTACCAAACTGATCAAAGGTCAAGGTTTAGCCAAGTTGTTGGCTGAAGCCAATTGCCAAGCTTTGGGGATAAGTTTCATCAACGAATGCTCAGGAATTCAGCAGGGTCGGTTGTCTGAAAGAAACCCTCAAAGGGAGCCCCCATTGGCTCGATGTCCTTGGTATAAGGATGTCATATACTTTTTGCAAGAGTTGCAACCTCCAGACGGCCTGCAAAGAAACAAAGCAAGAGCTCTGAAGCTCAAGGCAGTCAGATACTGCCTTATCGATCAAATTTTATACTGGAAAGACCCCCTGGGGGTGATTTTAAAATGCATGAATTCACAAGAGGCCAATATGATCATGGCTGAATTTCATAGAGGCCTATGTGGAGGGCACCATTTCTGGAAGGCCACAGCCCACAAAATTCTCAGAGTCGGGTACTATTGGCCCACTTTGTTCGTTGATGTCCATAGAGGAGTTAGAACCTGTATCCAATGTCAAAGGTTTGCAGGAAAACATTAGCTCAAGTCCTTGCCGCTAAATCCTATGGTTGTTTCAGGACCTTTCCAGCAGTGGGGCCTAGATTTCATTGGAGAAATTCACCCTGCTTCCAGTGGGCAGCACAGATGGATCCTGACTGCTACAGATTTCTTTACCAAGTGGATTGAAGCTATCCCTACCAGGGGTGCTTCCCACAAGGTAATCATTGGGTTCTTGGAGGACCTCATCACAAGGTTCGGCTGCCCAAGTAAGATTGTCACTGATAACGCAGCCACTTTTGGGTCTGAGCCATTAGCCAAGTTCTGTGAGCAGTTCAGGATCAAATTGATTCACTCCACCCCATATTATCCACAAGGCAATGGTTTAGCAGAATCCTCCAACAAAATCCTGATAAGAATCATCAAAAGATTGTTGGAAGACAACAAGACGGCCTGGCATTCAATATTAAAGTTTGCTCTATGGGTAGATTGAGTGGCCACGAAGAGATCTATCGGTGTCTCCCCTTTCCAATTAGTCTATGGAGCGGAGGTTGTTTTCCCTTCTCATTTAGACATTCCTGTAGCAAAATTCCTCCAGGATCATCAGGAGGAGCCTGATGACATGATCAGAAGGATTCATCATCTAGTGGAGATCCAGCAGGCCAGGGAGCAGGCAATGGACAGAATTCAGGACCATCAGCAAAGGATCAAGCAGGTTTTCGATAAGAAAGCCAAGAAGGAAGAATTTTGGATAGGAGACCTGGTGCTGAAATGGGATGCTCCTAAACAAGATAAGGGCAAGCACAGCAAGTTTGAATCCCTGTGGATCGGGCCCTTCAAAATATCTGAGGTTTTCTCAAATAACACATATCGGTTGCAGGATTTGGAGGGTGAAGAAGTTTTCAACAGCCCAGTAAATGGGCATTTTTTGAAGAAATGTTTTGTCTGAGCCTTCGATAGCTCCTTTGTTAGTAAATATTGTCCTTTGGTTCCCTGTTTGTTTTTATTTTTATTTTTCGGCTTAATAAATGACCCCATAGCCCAACAGCAAGGCACTGAAACTGCAAAATGAGTCCTTAGAGCATCACAAGGACGACTCTATCCCCCATGGAGCCTAATGTTAGTAACATTTCTCGTCCAAGGCACAAGAGCATCCAGGTCTGCAAGTTGCACTAGAAGCGCTCGAGCGCGACACGGGAAAATATCGTCTTTCAGGTTTCCGGACAAGAAAGCGGGCGAAATTATGTTGTCGACAGTCCAGATCCTTTTATAAGAGCATATCGACGGTCAGCGGGAAATCGAGGTTAGCGAAGTTGCGCCCAGGTTAGTGCAATAGATAGCGCCCATATTATGTGCAGGGAAGGATAGCAGTCGTCCATCCAGAGGACGTGTGGCGCGAGATTTAGTCGCGTCGACGTTTCGGCATTCGGGAGTTCGAGGGGTGAGAGTTTCATGGTGTTCTACATCTCAAAACCCCAAACCCTGAAAGTGTCGAAAGCGCCCAGAGTTAGGCCCACAGTATCACGAAGCAGCCTCAGTCGTTCATCCATAGGAGACACCTCGCGTGCGCGATTAGGCTCCTCGTCGATTCGCCCATCGCGATTTCGAGGTGAAAGGTGTGGCATCGTCGTATTCCCGATGCGCAAAGTGTCGGGAGTGTCCAAGACCCGGGCCCATAGCATCGTCGGGAGAGTTCAGGACCGTCAGATATGAAAGGGACGCGTGGTGCCCAAGTAATCCATCTCGGCGTTTCGCTCATTGTAAATGTGAATGAGCAAGGGTTAACTCCTTGCATTCGCGAACGCTGAAATCGCTTTGGGAATAAACACAGGGTCACAGCCTGTGGTCACTGATAAAGAAAGGAACTGTGCAAAAAGGGGCCAAAGGCGTCGAGTCTAGTCACCGAAAGGATCATCATGATCTCCATGCGCCATCTGATGCGACCTCGATCCTGGTTTTCGCTTGGAGTAAATGAAGATGAGAACGGGTGGTTGAAACCTCCTTTCATTCATTAAGTGTGGGGAATGGAGGGTCTGGCAAGCGGTCTGCTCGAAGAGGTCTTGTGTACCATTTTTTCCAAAGAAACCATGCCAAAGTCCTCGACTAGACAGAGAATTCTGCACACGTTAGCCCAGCACTTAATGGCTCAGCTACCCTCCTTGTAGGAGCCATGCGTAGTTAAGGTGGAACTTGAAGAAAGATATCAGTACGAGTTTGACTGAAGGGGCACCAAGCCTTGGGTGACTGGGCACACCTCTATGAGGTGAATTTTCCTGAGTATATAGACTCAGTCTTTGTGTTTTGTAATCTATCGATGGTTGAGCAAGGCTCTCGGTTGTAAAGTTTTGATGAAGCGTTGGTTGCTCTGGTTATGTATAAGGCATTTGAGACTTCTTACTTTATGGATGTCAGCCTCTTTTCCATCTCTTTGTTTACTGTGTTAGAACAGCTCAGAATTGGAGGATCCAGTCGAGTTGTAGTTGTTATAGGATGATGTAGGTTGGATCATTGTAACAGTTACTTTGTTTCTAATCGGTTCCTGTGATTTTCTTAGCACTGAATGTCTTGGAATTGAAGGATTCAGTCGAGTCACCCCTTCAGCTCCTTGAAGTTCTGGCCCAAGAGGATCTTGGCTACTGAGTTTTTCATCCTCAAGCTTCCGAAGGCCTGTCGCCCAAGGCAGTCTTGCTCGCCCTTCTCACAAGTCTTCCATCTACCACCCTTTAATCCATTTACTGACAGAAGTTGGATCAAGACCTCCCTTGCTTTTTACATACCATGCACGGTTTCCTGAGTTAAACCTATATCTTCTTGAGTTTTTACCCACTCGATCACCCCATTAAACAAATCGTGACATAAACTGATGGGCGTTGGGCTCTGCTCCTGCAAGCAATCCAGGAGTGACTTCCGACGCTAACAAACCTTTACATTAAGGACAACACATCACTATGACACCTCATGAAATCAACCCTCTGACATCAATTACGTCCATGACCAAATGATCCAACAATCAATACATCAATGATACAACCACATCACTATGACAATACTTGACATCAATCCTTTGACATCAATGACAATATAGTATAACAATCTCCCCCTTTGGCATTGATGGCAACACCAACATTGATGTCAACACCAATCATTGATGGCAACATGTAGACATGGAAATGTTCATGCTCCCTTTGTGATCACCTCTCCTCATCAATGTTCATCTCACCACATTAATGTGACTATCTCTCCCCCTTTGAAATCAATGGAAAAGGGTATATCTCTCCTTGGGGATGCTCCCCCTAACTGAACTCTTTTTGGGGCTTCTCCCCCAGATTGAGTTGTTCCTGAGACTGCTCTCCATGTATATGATGAATCTCTCCCCCTTTGACAAGGGAAATCACTCTGATGCAATGCTAGTAACATGGATTCCAATCATCTCTATCATCTATCCACCTGGAATCGTACATTTGTAACCAATCATGGGAAGAAGAATAACTCCCCATATGGGTATATCTCCCCCTATCTTCTTTGCAATATGAACAACATGTTACCATTGCAATATACAAATGTTGTTGCTCAATCGGAACATAGATCAATTTCTCAATAATGATCTGTCCTTCCTATGGCGATCATTGGACCTGTCCATGCATCAATCATCTAAACTCATGCCATACCATGCATCGAGTGTATGACAATCATACATATTATCTTATGCATCAATCATGAAGCAAAAGATATGTCAACAATGAATCATGAACAAATCGTCAACCATGTACATCATGTGCCATACCATGTGCCAACCATGCACATCAACACAATACCATATACCATAATGAAGTGCATCAACCATATGCCAAGAATATGTGCCAAATGTGTACCAAACATATATGAGGATCATCAAAAAGTGCCTCTATCAATGTTTCAATAACATCATCAACCATAAAAACATGCCAACTATGTGACTCAAACAAGTGTTATATCACTCATTATATGCCTCTATCATAAACTAAGTGCCACAAACCATATGTCAAGAAATGTATATCAACCATCAAGCATCAATCATGTACCATATATCATCAACAAGTGCATCAACCATGCACCAAACATGTATCACCACCGGTACCAAGCAAGTGCATCAATCATGTACCATATACCATCAACAAGCGCATCAACCATTCACCAAACATGTATCACCATTGGTACCAAGCAAGTGCATCAAACATGCACCAAACCTCAACAAGATGTACCACAATCAAGATATCCATACACATATGCCACATCATCCATAGGCCCTATGCCAATGATACTACTAGCAGGTGCCTCAAATAATGTATCAATTCTATACCAATCATGCATCAACTATAGATCAAGCTATGACTCATCAATCATGTACAACATCACTACCTCATCAACTCATCAACTACATGTCCCAATATGTAGCACAACCACATGCCAAATACATGAACCAAGATATCCTCTAACAATACATCTCAAGATGTATCAATGGAGCTCACATATGTACCATCCATGTACTATAATAGATCTTCCTCAAACCATTCACTACAACAAGTACTTAGCAGCCAATAGTACCTCTAAACATGTACCAAAAGTGTGCCTCAATAGATCAATTATATACCTCTAGCTATCATCACATCAACATGATATGTCCCATAAACAACATCACATAAATTCACTAAGAAAACATATAACATAACCAACATTGTCCCTTAACAGAAAATGCCTCAATCCACACTCTAGGGTTAGTACCATGCATCCAAGATAGGCATCAAGCATATGCTCCAACACTCAACCACATATTATCACCGTACATTCATCAAACACACATAAAAACATGAAACTTGAAGCATACCATCTCAGACCCTGCAAAAATAGAGTTATATCATTAAACCATGTTGTAACTCATCTATAAACCCCTCTTTTTTAGGATTTTCCCATAGGTACGTGACATGTTCCTCGGTCAGTTCGTGTTTGTACGCTACCTTTTTATAGATCACCTCACGTATGTATGTGACTGCTTCAACATGAACCTGTGTATGCCTCAAAAAATGTAAGGTTTTCCTCATTGTTTGTTCCTTCACTCATGTCTAGTTGTTCAGTCTTCTTAATCCACTTTTTAAAGTGTCCTGGTTTCTCGACATTGATTTTCTGAGCCTTCATTATTTCAACATTGTCTTCCTTCCAAGTTACATGTATTCTTCTTGTCATGCTATGTGAATCACTCCTCATTCAATGTCTCCTTGAATTCCAGCAATCCTAAGCTTTGTTGCCAAACCCACTATAGTTGTAACATCTTATGATATGACAATGTGCAACAATGTGTCCCACTTGATTACATCTCCAACATCTTAGGATGTTATGGTATCTTCCAATATCTCTCCTTGCATATTTTCTGCATTCCAAAGCCTTGTGACCATATTCATTACATGAGAAGCAGTGACCATGAAAAACATTTTCATACCTTTGCTTTGGTGTCCACCTTGATGGTGTCTCTCTTCTGAATTTATTTTGAGGTGTAAAGATGGCTTCTTGATGTCTTCTTTGCTCTGTTCTTCTGAAGGTTTCCTTGCTTTGTGTAGGTTCTTTATTTGCATCTTAGCTTCCACATTTTGAGAATGAAGGACTTACCTCATGCTTATTAGAAGTGTTAGCTTCAAATGTGCAACTTCCTTGTTGTATCCAAGACCTGATTTATCATTTGGTGATCTTTTACTATCTAGGATTTCATCCAATATTGTTGAGATGTTCATGAACTTGATATGAGTATTTGACTTCTCTACTTTCTTTATGAGATCAACAACTTCTGCTTTCAACTTATGGCATGATTCTTCTTTACATTTACTTGATTCTTCAATAGTTCCTCTATCCTTTTTTATTCTTCAATTTGGGTCTTTAGATTGACATTAAATTCAAGGCTTTTGTTAAGCTCATCATTTACCTTCTTCTTTTCTTCTGCATGACTAATTATTTCATTCTTTAGTATTTTGATCTCTTCTTCTTGTTTTTTCAGCATTTGATTTAGTGCCATGGTATACCTTGGGTACTTTCCTAGGGCTTCCTTATTGTATTTTTCAAGATACTCAAAAGAAGTTGAACTATTTCCTATTTCATAGCTAACATCATCCAACTCGGATAAAAATGTATCTTTAAGCTTCAACAAATCCTCATCTTCATCTATAAGATAATTGTCAGTTGATTCTACACAAACTACTTATATATCTTGTTCTTTATTTGTAGGAGAGAATTCAACATCATCACACTTAGAATCAGGAGATTTTGGAGAGTCTTTTCCCTCATTGTTCTTGATGGAGTTGTCTTGATATACCTTCTCTAGATTCAGCCATATGTCCTTGGCGAAGGAATTTTTTTCTATGCTTTCTTTGACAGAATCTGAGAGTCCATTGAAAATGGTCTTGAGTGCCACTGCATTGTGCTTCTTTGCTTCCTTTTGGGATGCAAATTGTGATTGATTCTTAAAGGGAACTAATCCACCAACAACTGTGTTCCAAACACCTGCTCCTTTTTCCTTCAAATACCCTTTCATTTCTATTCTCCATGAGGAGTAACCTGTCTCATCAAAGAGGGGAAATTCATATGTATGTTCATCCATTTGTGTGTCCATGGATCTCCTTCAAGCTTGTAAGGCTTATAGTGAAGTCTCACTCTGATACCAATTGTTGGACACACTGAGCACACTAAGAGAGAGGGGGGGGGGGTGAATCAGTGTAGGGATATTTTTACACTTCTTACAAAACTTTGGCTAGAAATTATCATTTACTCATTACTTTCATTCATACTTAGTTGTTTGCATGTAAACATATCTCAACAACATACATCAACAATAAACCATCACCATAAAGAACACAAAGGACACTAGATATATATATTTAAGCTTTTGTATTATGTGTTATAGGAGACTACAACGATCCTAAAAGATCTTTTAAACGACAATAGTTGAGTTATTTAGCATGTGTTAATTAACAATTTAGGAAGTTGAATGAAAGAGGAAGAATTATAGAAGAAATATAGCATCCATATAAAGATGTATAGATCTGGAAATAGACAAGAAGACCATCAAACCATAAGACACCAAAATGATAACGGAGATCGACAATCTCGCCTACGTCTTCGGGCCTTTGTCTCAGTGGGTGAGGCTTTCTTATTTATGTTCAAAGATTTTAAATGACATCATAATAGTGCCAAAAAGGTTACAAACTAATATGGTCTTGTTCTACTAGATCTATGGAACCCAACAAAACTGACGGCACTGAAATCGGATGACCGGAGCTCCCGAAAATGGCCTACAAAGGTGCTCTCCTCAACAGCTTCCCTGCATAAAAATAGAATTGGCTTGGAAAATATTCAGCATAAACCTCCTCTGAATTTCCTCCTATGGCTTCAATAACCCCTAGTTTATATAGATCTGAAGTTGGTAATCATCTCCCAACTTCCCCCCAAGATCTGACCTCAAAAAGGCCCAATATCCCCTAATATTGGCCAAAAATCTCCAAAATTGCTTATAAAATCAATTAAAATCACTATTATATAGTAAATAACCCACTTCTAAGAAATATTAGGGCACAACTCTTGATTAGTTGGCCCCTGGTCATATTGGCACTCACCATGTGGCCAGGTGCTAATATGGGCATGTTGGCCCCCCGACGATCTGGCTCCTGGTTAAGTGGGTGGCCATCTTCCCACACCTCTGGCTCCCACGCGCTATTTGGTAGTTTATCCCCTCCGACAATGTAGCCCCCAGACTAGCACCCTGGTCGGCTGGCAAGCCTGACCGATCGGGTGCTATACGTTTATTCGTGCATCAAGTGTATGGTGTAGGCCCGAGTCATGTGGAGTTGAGTGCTGGAACCGTGGGTTGTAGCATATATAACAAAATGCACCAACGTATGTTCCCATGGTATAGTCATATGGTCTGTTTTCGTTGGGGGCTGGGGCTAGGCCCTAGCCCTTTCTCCGTCGAATAACATTGTCAACAAACTTAAATATAAGTTTGTAACTATATAGAACAAGGAACAAATGCAGGTGGGTTGGCTATCCCATCCCTTCCAAAGCCATTCACCCACACCCAGGTCATAGGTTCAAACCTCATGAAAATCCAAAATTTTGCAATAACTGTTAACCAACCAATGGGTGTCATGTGGCAGCCCATGTTTGGGCCATGTGGCACCTTCTCATTTGTTGAATATAATGCCACATGTCATTCGCCTATTGGTCCAGTTGACTGCCCAGTCACTATCTTCCATGTTTCGTACGTACGTCATACGGGTGTGCCACACGTCACCCTTGAAGTGGTGACATGTGTCACTCTCGAATTGGTCCACTTGTATATGTCTGACACATCATTCATCTGTACACCTAGTCATCCTGCCACATGTCACCTCCAGATGTTGCCATGTCAATGCCAACTATGTCTGTCACATCAGTTGTACGGTCGTACGGACTGTACAGTCAAATTCCACGTGGCACTGTACGGACTGTACATTCATCATTTTTTTGCATGTTTGGCCAAATGAACAGATCGAAATATCTGGAGCATATGATGTTGGTTTGCGCCCGTTCAAGTTGCATTGGGTTCTCATCGACGAGGCCTATGCACACATACATTTTGAATCCATTCTGAGAACTTTGATTTTTAGGCCTTTATGAGCCCCATCAAGCTCCTGGATCCAATTCTAGATCACACCTCCCCACTAAATACATTTTGGTCCCCAAAAGGTTATTGACCAATCATCAAGCTCAGGATAGGCCACCTATCTTGTTCTCTATCTTTAAATTATGTCATGTGCACATGTCTCATCAAGATCAATTGTAACACAATCATGATAACTGACAACATTTGTTAGCCATTTGTACCCTTTCACATCTTACTGAAGCCACTATCATCCATGTAGACAACATTACTAATGATAGCATCAAAAATATGACTACAAATGAGTTGATATGTTTGTAATATTTTCACGACATTAGCTTATCTTGAAGCAAAGTGTGATTGATTTCCCATTCCACAATCATCTCATGTTCTTGCTTAAGATCAATTACTTGATTTGAAACAATTATAGGTGTGTTGCTTGCATGAGTTTCCTTTCTTAATTGTTCCATTGTTTGAAGAGATTGATTTGCTTTGAAATGATTAGCATGAACCACATATTCTTGACCTGCTTTGATTAAATGATATCGGTTCTTTGCCTTGTAGAAGATTGATTTCCGATCATACAAGTAAGGACTGCCTAAGACCATTCCACATTCACTTAGTGGCACCACATCACATGTTACCTCGTCCACAAACTTAGATGAAATTGTAAATTTTAATGTGCATTGCTTTGTTATGTGCAATTGATGATTGTTTCTTATCCATTTAAGTGTGTAAGTCTTATGATGCATCTGTGTTTTTAATCCCAATTGCTTAACAAATTCCTCTGAAATTAAGTTAGATTGAGATCCACTATCTATCAATGTGTCAAACTTAGTGTTCCTCATGATGACCCTTATGTGAAACAATTTACTTCTACAATCAAATCCTTCACCAATTTTACCTATTATACCAACCAATGAGACTTTAGATTCATCACCTGAATCTAATCCCAAGTATGTGGATCATGTTGTTGCCGCAACTGTTTGTCTCCCTTTCTTTTCCTTGAACCACTTCGATCTCTTATCAGGATGCAATTGCCAACAATGGTCCTCATCATGCCCCTCTTTCTTTCAATGCTTGTAAGAGGACTTCTCTTCCTTTCTTGTCACTGCATTTTCCTTCTTGTCGTGCCACTTCCTTTTGTCTTCTTTCCTTGAAGATGATTTCCCTAATACATCGACACTTGTTTTCCCTTCTTCAATGTATGCCCCTTGAATAGAAACCTCATCAAGATTAGTAGGTCCAAACATGAATACAATATTTTGAATATGTGCAAGTAAACCTCCTATATACTTCATAAGAGTTTCTTGGGTATGTAAAGGAATATCTAACATCAATGCCATTTTACAAAAGTCATATGTGTATTCTTGCACGGTTTGTCCTTTTCTTAGTTTTAAATCTTGTCATTCGATTAAAGATTTCTCTTTATAACCCAAAGGACAGAATTGCTTTCTAAGTGCAGAAATAAAACTTTTCCATGATGGAAATACATTACCCACTTGGTGCATGCCATTTTGTAGCTTTCTTTGCCACCAGATGACTGTTGTGCCTGCAAGACAAAGTGAGGCCAATTTGATTTGAGTTGCTTCATCCTTAATTTGTTGCACACTGCAATAAACCTCCATCTGTCTAACCCAATTGTCAAGTCTCTCTACATTTACTTCACCATCATACATAGGTAATTCGAATTTAACATCAAGTTTTAATAAAGGCATTTCATTCTTATGTTTATGGACATGTTTCTTTGTAGTGATTTTAGAACTTGAACTTGAAGAAGAAGGAGAAGAAGGAGGTGGAAGATGGAGGTGAAGGAGGTATTTGAGGAGGATCCTCTCCTTCTTCACTTTTTCCCTTTGAAGATTCACCCAAATTTGGTCTCTTCTATTCTAAGTAATCATCATACAAAACCTTCATCATCTCCAACATGACGAAGAAAGTTTTTCAAAACTCTTTCTCATCCTGAGAAAGTCCCTCTTCTGATGCCATCTTCTCGTTGTGAGAAGTTCTCTTTCTCAATCCAATCAATGGATTCTCTTCAATAATCTCGCCTTCACCATGATGTAGCTTTTCCCTAGTTAACATGCAAAACTCAAATCCAAACATCAACTAGATCTAATACCACTTGATCCGAAAAGATCTTTTAAACGACAATGGTTGAGTTATTTAGCATGTGTTAATTAACAATTTAGGAAGTTGAATGAAAGAGGAAGAATTATAGAAGAAATATAGAAGCCATATAAACATGTATAGATTTTGAAATAGACAAGAAGAACAGAAAACCATAAGACACCAAAATGATAACGGAGTTCGACAATCTCGCCTACGTCTCTGGGCCTGTCTCAGTGGGTGAGGCTTTCTTATTTCTGTTCAAATATTTAACATGACATCATAATAGTGCCAAAAAGGTTACAAATTGATCTGGTCTTATTCTACCAAATCTATGGAACCCAACAAAACTGACGGCACTGAAATCGGATGACCGGAGCTCCCAGAAATGGCCCGCAAAGGCGCTCTCCTCAATAACTTCCCTACATAAAAATGGCTTTGTCTTGGAAAATCTTCAGCATAAACTTGCTATGAATGTCCTCCTATGTCTTCAAGAACCACGGGTTTATATATATATGAATTTGGTAATCATCTCCCAACTTCCCCCCAAGATCTGGCCTCAAAAAGGGCCCAATATCCCCTAATATTGGCCAAACATCTCCAAAATTGCTTATAAAATCAATTAAAATCACTATTATATAGTAAATAACACACTTTTGATAAATATTAGGGTGCAGCCCCTAATTAGATGGCCCTCAGTCGTATTGGCACTCACCATGTGGCCAGGCGTTAATCTAAGCGCGCTAGCCCCCCGACGGTCTGGCTACTGGTTACGTGGGTGGCCATGTGCCCACACCTCTAGATCCCATGCGCTATTTGGTAGTTTAGCCCCTCCAACAATGTAGCCCCCGAACTAGTGCCCTGGTCAGCGGGCAAGCCCAACCGACCGGTTTTATACGTTTATCTATAAGCCAAGTGTATGGTGTAGGCTCGAGTCATGTGGAGTCGAGCACTGGAACTGTGGGTTGTAGAAAATGTAAAAAACCACACCAATGTATGTTCCCATGGTATAGTCATATGGTGTGTTTTCGTTGGGGGTTGGGGAAATGCCCCATCCCTTTCTCCGTCGAATAGCATTGTCAACAAACTTAAATATAAGTTTGTAACTATATAGAACAAGGAACAAATGTGGGCGGGTTGGCTAGCCTAGCCCTGCCAAAGCCATTCGCCTACGCCCAGGTCGCAGGTTCAAACCCCATGGAGTCCAAAATTTTGCAATAATCGTTAACCAACCAATGGGTGCCACATGGCAGCCCATGTCTGGGCCACGTGGCACCTTCTCATTCGCCAAATGCAATGCCATGTGTCATTCACTTATTGGTCCAGCTGTCTACCCAGTCACCACACTTGTCGAGTCACTGACTGCCACATGTCATGCGTACGCCATACAGGCAGGCCACGTGTCACCCTTGCAGTGGTGACACATGTCACTCGCGGATTGGTCCACCTGTATCTACCCGACATGTCATCCATCCATACGCCCAGTCAACCTACCACATGTCACCTCCAGATGTTTCCACGTCAATGCCAACTGTGCCTGCCACGTCAGTTGTATGGCCATAAGGCATGTACAGTCAGCTTCCACATGGCACTATATGGACTATGCAGTCATCATTTGTTTTTCATGTTTGCTAAAATTAACAAATCGTGATATCTAGAGAATATGACGTCTGTTTGAGCCCGTTCAAGTTGTGTTGGGTTCGCATCGACGAGGCCTACACACGAGTATTTTTTGAAGCCATTCTGAGAAATTTTATTTTTAGGCCTTTTTGAGCCCCATCAAGTTCCTGGATCCAATTATGGATCATACAATCTCAGGGTTTTATTAGCACCAACTAAAAATAGCACCAACTCTCAATGCAAGACCCAACCTACAGATCTCAGCACCAACGGAGAAGAGGAATCCAACCCTCAAGTACAAGACCCATCTTGTAGACATAATACAATATGTCAACAGGTACGTGACCTGCCTATACTGCAACCCATGTATGTACGCGACCTTCCTATACTATAGCACAAGTATGTACGTGTCCTTCCCTCTTTCAGCGTGCGTACACCTTAAGAAAACTAGGGCATCCAATCTTCTGCACTTCTGAAACTTTTATGCCTTTGTCACATCCACCAGTAACCTGTCACTACATCCAACCAGTCACTACAACCAACATGTGCCATGCATACATAATCATGCATATACCTCAACCAAGTATAAGTAGCTCAAGGGTGTGAGATATAGGAACCATATCATAATTATACCATACATGAGAGTGTTGCTCACTCAATCAACCAACCAACATATACCATATCCATATCTCACAACAACCATACAAAGAATGCTTCAAGCATTCACCATAGCATGAGTAAATCTAAGCATCAAGACAACATATAACCATACTAGAACTTTTGTAGCATATATGAACCTGTAGAATGATAACTTGGTAACTCGCCTCAGACTTCAGAAACCTAGCACTAGCATCTACTCAAGCTTTTCCTGGCCTTTTCAAATATACATGACATGTGCTTATTTAGAACATGTATGTGTGTGCCTTGGCCCACTGCATCCTGCGTACAACTTCAGAAAACTAGGGTTTTATGAACCTCTGAAACTTTCACCGTCAAAATTCCTTTCTACCTCAAACTTGTGTAACTTTTGATGTATCCATAAGTACTTGCAATGAATCTTTCTCTGGGGTTATCATCTAACCAACTTCCTTCTTTTAGGGCTAACCCATTTCTAACCACTTTGTCCAATTACAACCACTTTATCCACAAATAGTAAACTCTCGACTTCTAGTTTCCACTAATTTATTTTTAATTGTTTTCTTGTTGTAACCACTTAACCCATGACTAACCACTTTGACTGGACAACTTCTTCTAGGATATTCTAGAATAATTTGACTTCTTTGACCTTCTATGGGCTTCTAGATAACTCAAGAGGGTTCTCCAGCTTCACATGGCCATAACTCTCTAACTATGAGGAGTTATGTGACGTTCCACATATCACTGGAAATGACATGATGAGAACTGTCCATCTAGAATAGTCTCACTTGAAATTCATTGATCTTCATTACATTATTCCTCAATCAAACTCTGCACTGTTGAGGCTACCAAACCAATTAACCAATTGGACTTCACAAAGTGTCTTCCCACGAGGGATTTCACCATAAGGGATCCACTTTGGAGTTCATCCATTTTCATACTTCCTATCAACCATGACATGACATCAATGATACAATGATACAACAATGATCAACCTTTACATTAATGAAAACACATCACTATGACACCTCATGTTATCAATTACATCCATGACCACATGATCCAACAATCAATACATAAATGATACAAGCACATCACTATGACAATACTTGGCATCAACCCTTTGACATCAATGACAACATAGTACAACAAAGTGTCCACTCGAAATATTGGACGTTTGAAAACCTCGTAACAGTGTTTATCCAGAAAATATTATAATGTCATTAACATTGTTATTTTACAACAAAATGACATTTTCCACATTATTAATATATCTGATAACAATTCATCTACCAAGTCGACAAGGTAATTCATATCAACAATATCCTTAGCATTGTTGAATCACCATCAACCCAATCAATTTCACTATTAACATCCTCCAATCTATCACTATTAACATAACGAATTCATCACTAAAACAATTATGGAGTCAATGTCGCCAAGTCAAATCCTAATTAATATGATCATAAATTAAATATCCTCATAACATCGTCAAATCAAATCAAATCAAGGAGCTTCAAAGAAAAGTCATTTTTTAAAATATATTGGGACACCCTTCCTAAATACATTTGTTGGAGCATATGGCTTGCTCGCAACAAACGGATCTTCAATGATGAAACCAAAAGCTCCAGAATTGTAGCCTCGAAGGCGTGCGCCCTTCTAACTGAATACATGATAAATCAAGTGCATTGGAAAGATCAACATATGAACAATAGTGAAGAAAGTTGGTTGCATCTCTTTAAATAGGGAATTATTCAAATTTCCTCTAAAAACCCAATTAAATCCACTCCCAAATGGTTTTTACGAATCGAATAGATATCAAAACAGAGTGACATCATTATTTTCTTTGATGGTACATCTAGAAGCAATCCAGGGGTGGCAGGAACGAAGGGATTAATATGAAAACCTGGAGGACATTATTCCATCAACCTCTCGTGGGGAATAGGTTCGAAAACCAATAATGAAACAGAGGCACTAGCTCTCTATGCAGGCCTAAGATTGGCAAACTCAAAGGGAATTCAAAATCTTACTATATGTGGGGATTCCATGTTGATCACACAAGCCTTGATCAAGAGACCTGAAGTGGGGTCAAGTTTCTCTCTGAAGTTCTATTCCATACTATCGAAGCTCTCAACAAGTTTGACAAACATTCTATCTTCCATATAAAGCATGATCTAAAAAAAGAGGTTGATAACTTGGAAAAAAAAGGGGACAAATCTTGGCAATGGAATTTTAATAGTAAATGGAATCTCAAGGTCCTTCCCTATTCCAATTACATTAATGATGATAAATCAAAATCACACAATAGCAATATCGTAGAATTCAAACTCGGGTTCCAATCATCAAACTACAACAAATTCATTGATCTGGGATGGGGGTGAGCTTGTTACCAGCCTTAACTTGGTTATGTGCCACACCTTAAAGTCCAAGTTAAGACCGTTTTACTTGAATTGATATTGCTTAATAACATGGAATTGAAGTGTTAACTGGCTTGAATCCAATTTGAATTAAACTTGGATATTCAACTTATTATCTCATGTATCAGTCTTTAATGCATTCAATAATAAATTTGTGGAATGTGGAAAGCATCATAAGCACATGAAATAAACAAGCACATAAAAAGAGGGAAGATTCACCACTTGATAACGGAGTTCACCCAATGTGGGCTACGTCTTCGGGCCTAGATCCAAAGCTAGACCACTTCATTCTCCTCTTTAAATAGATGTCTCTCCTTTACAATTGTAAGGGCCACAGTCTCCTTCTGAAGACGACATCAAGAGGGTGTTCTTTTGTGTCAAGAATGGTTGCAATGAATTACAAGTTTCTCTCATAGAATGAGGAATTCTCCATGGATCTAACATGGGAAAATTCTCACAAACTTTGTGGAAGAAGAGAAGAAGAAAGAAAGAAGACGCATGTCATCATGAAGTCACCAAGATATTTAGATCCGTTGATCGGATCCAAGCACAGACGTTGCCATGATATCAGTCTCGAAGTTACGAGACATCTCACTGCAAACTTGGCCAATTTCCATCACGGGCCAAAATGTCTCTCATGCATTAACTGTCTTGGTTTACGTGCAAGGCTGAAAAGACAAGTTTTGTTGCATTACAAAGGAATTTGTTGCCATGTTGCATCCCTCCTTGTTGTTGCAAATTTGTGGAAAAACATATGCATGCTGCAATATCTTAAAATGAAAATGACATCTGAAATGACAAACTTACATTGGGCTCTACCTGAAATGAGCCCGCTGAATGAAACCTCTGATGCCAAAACTGAGGTCACCAGGGGATTTGTGGCGCAAAATAGCATAAATTTGACTGTCAAATCGTCTCCATTGGACACTATCACCTTCAAGCCCTCTTGGGCTCCTCTACCTCTATCCACGTGCCATGTGCCAACAATTAATTCATTGAACTCTGCATAGAAATTTGTGCCTCGTACGGGCTGGGTGCACCTTCCCCCCGACTGGTAAAATGGCCGATTTTTAAATAAAAACCTCGAGCAGATATCCCAACAGGGTTGGTAGCTCGAACGGTTGGCAGAGGTTAAATTTGGGATTTGTTTGGGGGAAGTCCGGGGCTCAAACCCCGTGGACCCCCCATTTAACATTTTTTTATAACAATTATTTTAATATAGTTTGATAAATTATATAATAGTTCAATCCACCATATATTTTAAACCCCGGCCTATTTAAACTTTGGCGCCAAACCTTGGATAAGACCCGTGCTATCAAAGTTATGCCAACTTTGGCATACCCACCAACCATCATGCCAAGTTTATGGGACCTCCTTGTTGTGCTATCGAGATACGACCACCGGAATTAGTGGATGCGCCAAGTTTGGAGGTATGTCGGATTTGGTGGGGTAGCCATTTTGGTGGATCTGCCAGATTTGGCGGAGCGAGGGTTGATCGTCGGCCAACCTCTTTTTAATATTAAATTTTCTCAGCCCATCCCTCATTCAATTTTTTCGGGGTTCCTCATGGCACCCTATGAGTGGCATGTCCCATGTCTAGTCACGTGCCCAACGGTGCCCTGTCAGCTACCACGTGTTACAATTGTACGTTGCCAAGTGTTAGACATTGGTTAGGCCACGTGTCAAATAATCAATTGCCCATGTGTCAGCATGTCAACGACATGTGTGTCTAACTGTTACTGGGCCACATGGCGGCCCCTGGGTGGTTTAAATTTTTAATTAAAATAAAGTACCTAGGCAAGTGTTTCTCATCCCTAAAGGGTGAGAAAGTTCCTAATGTGGGCCCTAGTCATTTAATTTGTGAGATGCAAATTAAAGGTGACTTTATGAATTTAGTGAGGGTGAGTGAAGAGACACCAAATCTCATCCACTCATCTAATCCAATCTCAACCGTTGGATTAAGAAACTCCTCACCTACCTCATGAGGTCGATTAGGGTTGGAGGGCGCACCAATTGTTGGGTTGTTGGTTCATTGTTGAGAGAGCAAGAGAGAGATCATTTTCAAGCAGCAAGTTTCTGAGAGCTAGGGAAGGCATTCCAAGGTAGAATAATAGCACAGAAATCAAGGCAAAGGTTCAGCATACACAGGAGGTCGTACAGCACGGATTTCAAAGTCCATACAGCACGGATTTCAAACTCTATACAGTCACTTGTGTGCATAGAAATCGAGAAAGCAAACAACATTTAATTATGTCTATATGGTATGGATTTTATCAGTCCGTACAGCCATATTTTGGCATGGATTTCGAGGAGGGACAGACAACCGTACCGTACGGATTACGTATAGTCCTTTCTTGGCACAGAAATCGAGAGAGATTGTTGTGTGGTTTTTCTGGAAAGTTTGGCATGGTTTTCAAGGCAGTCGTACAACCATTAATGCACCCAGAAATTTGTTGAAGCGGTTGGCATGTATTTCGAGGCATCTGTATAGCATTTTGGAGGCGTAGAAATCAAGGAGAAAACCTACAATTTATTACAGAAAATTTTGGAAAGCGTTTTGAGAAGTTTGGCTCATTTCTTGTGTGAAGACTTAGCATGGTTATCGAGATAAGTTTGTCATTAAATTTATGAATATGAACATGCTATAACAAAATTTCTCTGAAGCTCCTAAATAATAAAAATATCCCTCTCTCACTGGTTTTCCCCTTGTGGGATTTTCCAGGGTCGATGTTAGAACAAAAATATATGTGTCAATAATTTTATGAGTTTTATATGTTGCTGATATTTTATTTCTGCGTTATAAATGATGTTCAGAATCCTCATGTTTCAATTCTGAAATCAATTTTTTGCTAAGTTTTATTTGCTGATATAAAACTGGGTTTGGGCATTAAACATTGGCTGAAAAATCAGTGAGACTGAAACTGGGTTGGGGTCTGAAAATTTTACATGGTATCAGAGCTGAGTTGAAAGGAAGAAGAAATTACAGCAGTCAGAAAGTTGGGATAGCAATCACTTCAAAGGGAAGAATTTTGAATTTATCATTTTCAGTAGAATAGGGTCAATGGCTACAGGTTTGAGAGTTGAGGACAGACTTGATGGGGCAGCAAATTTTGGTGCATGGAAGGAGAGGATGATCTTTCTTTTGCAAGAAAACGAGTTGTGGGACATTGTGGAAAATACCACAACTCATCATGTTGTGATACCTACTGATGCTACTCTTCTTGCAGCTTACACCAAGAAGAGTATCAAGGCTAAGAGGATTATTCTTGATGCCATCAAGGACCATTTGATTCCTCACTTGACGGGGAAGGCAAATGCCTATGAGATGTAGGATTCTTTGACTAAATTGTACCAGAGTACTAATGAGAACCAGAAAATGGTTTTGAGGGAAAAACTAAAGAGCATAAAAATGACCAAGGCTGAAAATGTGGTCACATACCTTACGAGATTGACACAGGTGAGGGATGAGCTTGGAGTTGTGGGGGGAGCCATAGTTGACAGTGAGCTTGTGAGAACAGCATTGAATGAAGTTTCCAAGCAATGGGTTGTTTTTGTGGAGGGAATTGTTTCTAGAGAGAAGCTTCCCAACTGGGAACGTCTTTGGGATGACTTTGTTCAGGAGGAGACCCGAAGAGGTTATGTACATGGCATTTCATCTATAGTTCATGAGGAGGATAATGTGGCTCTTGCTACCACTAGCAAGAAGAAGTTCAAAAAGGGTCCAAAGGGAGGAAACAAGCCCAAGGGTGAAGGGAAGAAAGACATGAGAAAAGTCAAGTGCTTTGCATGCCATAAGTTTGGGCACTATGCAAGTCAGTTTCCTAACAAGAAGAAGAAACAAACAGCAGCTTCAGCAGTGGTGGAAGAGTTTTCCAAAAAGTTTGACAAGGAGTTTTCCTTGATTGTGTGTCTATCCACGAGGACCACTCATTCAGATACTTGGTATATTGACAATGGTGCCTCTCACCATATGACAGGGGTTTGTGAGCACATGACAGATCTTACAGAGATTGGAAATGTTGAGGCAGTGCTTGGTGATGATCGAGAGGTCAAGGAAGTTGGTTATGAGACCGTATCATTTCAAAGGGATTCTTTTCTTCCCATGACTTTGACAGAGGTTCTATATGTTTCGGGCTTGAAGAAAAACTTAGTGTCAGTTTCTACTATTGAGGAGAAGGGTTTTGAGTTCTTGTTTCATGATGGGTAGGTGCTTCTTTTCCCCAAGGGGTCTAGCATCACTTCGGCGAAAGTGATTGGTACTAGACATGAGAAGTTGTACAATATTTTGTTCCAATCAGTGAGAGCATTGATTCATACTACCAGCAGAAGCAGTGACCTATGTGAGATATGGCACAGGAGGATGGCACATTTGCACCATGGGGCTTTGAGAGTTCTGAGGGATATGGTGACAGGAGTTCCATATTTCAGTTCAGAGCACCATGAGTTGTGCAAGGGGTGTGCTTTGGGAAAGTACACTAAGACTTTTTTTTCGAGCAGTGACAGTAGAGCAGCAGGGATTCTTGATCTTATACATTCAGATGTATGTGTCCCGATGTATTCAGCATCGTTGATTGGTTTTCTATACTACGTTGTATTCATTGATGACTTCTCTTAGAAGTCCTAGATTTTCTTCATGAAGACCAAATGACAGGTCTTCGGTCAGTTCCAAGAGTTCAAATCTCTTGTGGAGAACCAGACAGGGAAGAAAATCAAAGTCCTGAGATCGGACAATGGGGTTGAGTATACCTCCAAGGAGTTTATGGACTTCTGTGTAGGAGAGGGCATCGGGAGAGAGTTGACTATTCCTTACAACCCGCAGCAGAATGGGGTTGCAGAGAGGAAGAACAGGGCCATTGTTGGGGCTGCGAGAGCCATGCTACATGATCAGGGGCTGCCACTATTTCTATGGGTTGAGGCATGCTACACTGCAGTTTATCTGCAGAACAGGAGTCCTCACAAGGTTGTGGGGAGCATGACTCCAGAGGAGGATTTTTCTGGGAAGAAGCCTGAGGCAGGGCACCTTCGTATTTTCACGTGCATCTTATATTCATATKTCCCTTTTGAGAAGAGGACAAAGATGGAGCCCACGGAAAACAGAGGGATCTTTGTTGGGTACAGTGAGACTTCGAAGGCTTTTTGTATTTACCTTCCTTCCTTGAGGAAGACTGTCTTGAGGAGGGATGTCAGATTTGAGGAGGACGGAGCCTTTAGGAATTCTATAGGGACAAAGAAGGGTGAGCAGTCTTCACCACAGATCCAGGTGAGTCCACAGCAGACTACAGTGACACAGAGCTCAGGGCCACCAGTTTCGAGGATGACAGGTTCACAGGTGATAGGCCCAAAAGTTTCAGGTTCACAAGCTATTAGTCCATAGGGTTCAGGATCGAATACTCCAGAGTCTACTTCAGGATCACTGTCTTCAAGAAATGGGGTTGAGTAGGGAGAGTCCCCTCCACAGGACACTACCTCAGAGAGGAGGAAACCCAAGTGGCTTCAGGACACTTTGAGGGAGGCACAGGGTTCAGTGGGGAATCTCGGACAGGCAATGAGGGAGAGTAAACCTCCCGAGAGGTTTTGCAGCTACATCGCGATGCTGAGCAGTATTCAGGAGTCTGAGCCTTCCACTTTTGAGGAGGCTACTGGTAGACAGGTTTGGAAAGATTCCATGATGGAAGAGTACAATTCCATCATGAAGAACGATGTCTAGGAAGTTGTTCCTAGACCTGATTGGAAGTCAGTGGTGACTTCCAGGTGGCTCTATAAACTCAAGCATGCTGCAGATGGCAGCATTGAGAAGCACAAATCTTGCTTTATGGCTCGGGGGTTTTCATAGGTTGAGGGAGTTGACTATGATGAGACCTTTGCGTTGGTTTCTAGATACACTTCGATCATGGAAGTGATCTCCATTACAGCAGAGATGGGTTGGAAGATCCACCAGATGGATGTAAAGACCGCATTTCTAAATGGTCTTATTGAGGAGGAGGTGTACATTGAGTAGCCATTGGGCTTTGAGGTGCATGGGAGAGAGTCTCATGTGTGTAGACTAAAGAAGGCATTGTATGGGCTTAAACAAGCTCCCAGAGCTTGGTATTCGAGGATAGATGCCTATTTGCAGCAGTTGGGTTTTGAGAAGAGTGAGGTAGATCCCAACCTATACTTCATTGTGGTTGGAGAGGATCCTCTCATTCTTCTGCTATATGTGGATGATCTTTTCATTACAGGGGCAGAGAGACTCTTCAGTAGCTGCAAGGAGAGCCTTGATTCAGAGTTCGAGATGACTAATATCGGACTGATGCATTACTTTTTTGGATTGGAGGTTTGGCAGGAGCTTGGACACATCTTCCTGGGATAGGGGAAGTATGTGTGTGACATTCTGAGCAGATTTTAGATGGAGGATTGTAGGCCCATGACCACTCCCATGATTACCAACTGGAAGAATCTTCATGCTTCTGAATCACAGTTGGTGGATTCCACTTTGTATCATCAATTGATCGGGTCATTGATGTATTTGGTCAATACCAGGCCAGATTGTTTTTCTATCAACACTCTCATTCAGTTCATGGTGGATCCTAGGAGAGTGCACTGGGTGGAAGAAAAAAATGTGCTCAAGTATATTTGTGGTACGGTAGATTATGTTCTGGACTATCAGAGAGGAGATGGAGTTCATTTGGTTGGCTATAAAGATTCGGAGTGGGCAGGATGTGTTAGTGATAGGAAGAGAACTTCAGGGTGTTGTTTCAGATTGGGATCAGCAGTTGTGTCTTGTTTCAGTTGGAAACAAAAGTCAGTGGCTTTGAGTTCTGTAAAGGTTGAGTATATGGCAGCCAGTCAGGCCGGTTCTGAGGCCCTTTGGCTTCGCAAGATACTGGGGGGATTGTTCGGGCAGTTGAGGCCTACCGTGATTTACTGTGATAATCAGAGTTGCATTAAACTCCCAGAGAATCCAGTTTTTCATGATCGTTCTAAGCATATCGAGATTCGTTATCACTTCATCTGTGAATATGTTCAGAGATAATTTGTGGAGCTAGAGTACATATCTATAGAGGAGCAGGTTGCATACATACTCACCAAGGCATTGAGCAGAGGTAAGTTTGTATTTTTCAGGGACAAGCTTGGAGTGGTGAGTAACACTTTCCTCGGTAAGAGGGAGTGTTAAATTTTTAATTAAAATAAAGTACCTAGGCAAGTGTTTCTCATCACTATGCGCCTAAGGGGTGAGAAAGTGCCTAATGTGGGCCCTATTCATTTAATTTGTGAGATGCAAATTAAAAGGTGACTTTATGAATTTAGTGAG
>ML780929.1:575229-625405 GCA_009831015.1 Picea engelmannii
AATTCAATTCTGAAGTTAGAGGATGACAAATTTACCTTGGATAGGCTATTTTATGAGAAATGTGGAGTAAAATGAAGGAAAATGGCAAATAAAGAGGCAAAAAGTATGGTTTGTGAAAGCACAAAAATGGACTCAACAATGGTATGGATTTTATCAGTCCGTACAGTCGTACTTTGGCATAGATTTCGAGGAGGGACAGACAGTTGTACTCAGGTCATACCGTACAGATTCTATACAGGTACGTACAGTCCTTTCTTGGCATAAAAATCCAAACAGATTGTTGTGTGGTTTTTATGGAAAGTTTGGCACAGTTTTCAAGATGGTTGTACAACCATTAATGCACCCAGAAATTTGTTGAATAAGTTGGCATGTATTTCGAGGCATCCGTACAGCATTTTGGAGGCACAGAAATCGAGGAGCAGACCTACAATTTATTATAGAAAATTCTGGAAAGAGTTTTGAGAAGTTTGGCTCATTTCCTGTGTGAAGACTTGGCACGGTTATCGAGATAATTTTGTCATTAAATTTCTGAAGATGAACATGTTGTAACAGAATTTCTCTAAAGCTCCTAAATAATAAAAATCTCCCTCTCTCACTGGTTTTCCCCTTGTGGGTTTTTCCAAGGTCAATGTTAGACCGAAAATATATGTGTCAATAATTTTCTGAGTTTTATATGTTGTTGATATTTTATTTTTGTGTTATAAACGATGTTCAGAATCCTCATGTTTCAGTTCTGAAATTAATTTTCTACTAAGTTTTATTTGTTGATATAAAATTGGGTTTGGGCATTAAACATTGGCTGAAAAATCAGCGAGACTGAAACTGAGTTGGGTTTTGAAAATTTTAGAGCCATGTGGCATCACCTAGGGGTGCCACATGGCACAATTTTACTAGTCCATTTGGCAGGCCAAAAATGGAAAATCAACATCCCACGTGACACGTTGTCATTGGTTGATTCGAAAAGATCTTTTAAACGACAATGGTTGAATTATTATGCGTGAGTTATTTTACCATTTAGGAACTTAATGAAAGAGGAAGAATTAAAGAGGGAACATGAAAGCCATTAATCAATATACAGATCTATAAATAAGCATGAAGAACAGCAAACCATAAACACCAAAGTGATAACGAAGTTCGGCAATCTCGCCTACGTCTCTGGGCCTTTGTCTCAGTGGGTGAGTCTTTCTTATTTATGTTCGAATCTTTAAAAATACATCATAACAGTGCCAAAAATGTTACAAACTGATCTGGTCTTGTTCTACCATATCTCAAGAACCCAACAAAACTGACGGCACTGAAATTACATGAATGGAGCTCCCAGAAATGGTTCGCAAAGGTGCTCTCCTCAATGGCTTCCCTGCATAAAAATGGATTTGGCTCAAGAATCCTTCAGAATAAACTTGTTATGAACCTCCTCCATGGCTTCAAGAACCTCATGTTTATATAGGCCTGAAGTGGGTAACAACCTCCCATCTTCTCCCCAAGCTCTCGCCTCAAAAAGGGCCCAATATCCCCCAATATTGGCCAAAAATCTCTAAAAATTGTTGGATAAATCACTAAAAATCATATATTATAATCAAATAACCCACTTTGGCACATATTAAGGGCACAACCCCTTATATTCCACGCTCTTGGTCATGTGGGAGCCTCCATGTGGCTGAGAGTTGGTGTGCACCTGTTGGCCCCCCTTCTGAACCTGGCTCCGGTCATATGTGTGACCATATGTTCTGGTATTAAGCACCCACGCACTCGCATGTTGGTTTAGCTCTCGATGGTTTATCCCTTGGTTACGCCCCTTGGTCGGTGGGCTAGCCTGATCAACCGGGGATAACCCCACTAAAACCACGCTAAGGTATGGGAATATGCTAAAACGGTCGTATGGCAGTTTCAGTTCTAGGTTAAGCGTCGGGCTAACACTCCACTCGCACAACAAAAAGGAACATAATAGAGCAGGTCACATGTAATATGGCTCTATCGATGCGTCGGAAGGATGGGGCCTAGCCCCAGCCCTTTACTCCACCCATTTAACATATATTGCAACATATATAAAAATAAAACCATATAGGGGTAAGCAACACTGTGTAGGCGGGTTGGTAGCCCGGCCTATGTGAGGTCTCGGTGGTCACGGGTTCCAACCCAATGGACTCCAAACAAATTTTTCCAAACTCTGATAGCCAATGGATGGGTGCCACATGGTAGCCTGGTATTGGGCCACATGGCACCACGTTATTCGTCGAAAACATGCCAAGTTTCAATCGCCCATTCATCCACCTGTCTTCCCAGGTGTCAGCCCAATCATATTCCACTGTACCTACCACATCATCATCCATTGTACCTGCCACTATACCTTTCCACATCATCATGTGCCACTTATCACCCTTGCAGTGGTCCACGTGTCACACTCTGACTGGTCTAATTGTACATTCCCACGTCAGCACCAACGTACTCTTCCACGTCAGTTGTACAGGTTGTACAGTTAGCTGCCACGTGGCACTGTACGAACTGTACGGTCATCAAATTTTGCATGTTTGGAAAAATGAACATATCACGATATCTTGAGCATACGACGTTCGTTTGAGCCCATTCAAGTTGCATTGGGTTCGTTTCGACGAGGCCTATGTGCACATCCATTTTGAATCCATTCTGATAACTTCGATTTTTAGGCCTTCCTAGACCCATTTTGGACCCGAGATCCAATTTTGGAGCACACCTCCCCACTAAAGACCTTTTGGTCCCCAAAAGGTTACTGACCAATCATCAAGTGCAGGATAGGCCACCCAACTTGTTCTCTATATTTAAACTATGTCCTATGCACCTGTCTCATCAAGATCAACTGTAAAACAATCATGATAACTGACAACATATTGTAAGCCATTTGTACCTTGTCACATCTTACTGAAGCCACTATCATCCATGTTGACAGCATTACTAATGATAACATCAAAAATATGACTGCAAATGAGCTAATATGTTTGTAATACTTGCACGACATTAGCTTATCTTGAAGCAAAGTGTGATTGATCTTCCATTCTACAATCATCTCTTGTTCTTGCTTAAGATCTATTACTTGATTTGAACCAATTATAGGTGTGTTGCTTGCATGAGCCACCTTTCTTAATTGTTCAATAGTTTGAAGAAATTTATTTTCTTTAAAATGATGATCATGTACCACATATTCTTGACCTGCTTTGGTTAAGTGATATTGATTATGTTCCCTGTAGAAGATTGCTTTACGATCATACAAGTAAGGACTGTCTAAGACCATTCCACATTCATTGAGTGGCACCACATCACATGTTACCTCGTCCACAAACTTAGATGAAATTGCAGACTTTAATGTACATTGTGTGGTTATGTGCAATTGATGATTGTTGGTTATCCATTTAAGTGTGTAAGGCTTATGATGCATCTAAGTGTTTAATCCCAATTGTTTAACCAATTCTTCTGAAATCAAGTTAGATTGAGATCCACTATCTATCAATGTGTTGACCTTAGTATGCCTCCTTATGACCCTTATGTGAAACATTTTACTTCTAGAATTAAATCCATCACCAATTTTACCTGTCAAACCAACCAATGAGACTTTTGATTCATCACCTGAATCTAATCCCAAGTCTGTTGGTCGTGTTGTTGTTGCAACTGTTTTCCTCCCTTTCATTTCTTTGAAACACTTTGGTCTCTTCTCAGGATGCAATTGCCAACAATGGTCCTCATCATGTCCCTCTTTCTTTCAATGCTTGCAAGAGGGCTTCTCTTCCTTTCTTGCTACTGAATTTGCCTTTTTTCCATTCCACCTCTTTTTGTCCTCTTTCCTCGATGATGATTCCCCTGATACACCAACCCATGTTTTCCTTGCTTCAGTGTATGTTGCTTGAATAGAAACCTCATCAAGATTAGTAGGCCCAAACATGAATACAGTGTTACAAATATGTGCAGGTAAACCTCCTATATACTTCATAAGAGTTTCTTGGATATGTAAAGGAATATCTAACATCAATGCCATTTTATGAAATCCATCTGTGTATTCTTGCATTGTTTGTCCTTTTATTAGTTCAAGAGCTTTCCATTCAATTAAATCTTTCTCTTTATAACCCAAAGGATAGAATTGATTTCTAAGTGCATAAACAAAAACTTTCCATGATGAAATACATTACCCACTTGTTGTGTGCCATTTTGCAAATTGATTTCCCACCAGATGAGTGTTGTGACTGCAAGTCTAAGTGATGTCAACTTGATTTGAGTGGCCTCGTATTTGATTTGTTGCACACTGCAATAAACCTCCATCTGTCTGACCCAATTATCAAGTCTCTCTGCATTGACTTCACCATCATACATAGGTAATTCAAATTTCACATCAAGTTTTAGTAAAGGCATTTCATGTTTATGTTTATGGACATGTTTTCTTGTAGTGGATTTAGAACTTGAACTTGAAGAAGAAGAAGAAGTTGATGGAGAAAAAGGAGGTGAAGGAGGAATTTGAGGAGGATCCTCTCGTTCTTCACTTTTGACCTTTAAAGATTCACCTAGATTTGGTCTCTTTCATTCCAATTAATCCTCATACAAAACCTTCATCATCTCCGACATGGCGAAGAAAGTTTTTCGAAACTCTTTCTCATCATGAGAAAGTCCATCTTCCGATGCCATATTCTCACTTTGAGAAGTTCTCTTTCTCAATCTAATCAATGGATTCTCTTCAACAAGCTCGCCTTCACCATGATTCATCCTTTCCCTGGTAATCATGCAAACTCAAAAACCAACTGTCAACTAGCTTTGATACCACTTGATCCGAAAAGATCTTTTAAACGACAATGGTTGAGTTATTATGCATGAGTTATTTTACCATTTAGGAACTTAATGAAAGAGGAAACATGAAATCCATTAAGAAATATACAGATCTGGAAATAAGCATGAAGAACATCAAACCATAAACACCAAAGTGATAATGGATTTCGTTAATCTCGCCTACGTCTTTGGGCCTTTGTCTCAGTGGGTGAGGTTTTCTTATTTATGTTTGAAGCTTTAAAAATACATCATAATAGTGCCAAAAAGGTTACAAACTGATCTGGTCTTGTTCTATCAGATCTCAAGAACCCAACAAAATTGACGTCACTGAAATCGAATGAACGGAGCTCCCAGAAATGACCTGCAAAGGTGCTCTCCTCAATGGCTTCCCTACATAAAAATGGCTTTGGCTCAACAATCCTTCAGCATAAACCTGTTCTGAACCTCCTCCATGGCTTCAAGAACCTCTGGTTTATATAGGCCTGAAGTGGGTAACAACCTCCCAACTTCTCCCCAATATTTGGCCTCAAAAAGGGCCCAATATCCCCCAATATTGGCCAAAAATCTCTAAAAAATGTTGAATAAATCACTAAAAATCATATATTATAGTCAAATAACCCACTTTGGCACATATTAAGGGTGCAGCTCCTTATCTTCCGCACTCTTGGTCATGTGGGAGCCTCCATGTGGCCTAGATCTGGTGCGCACCTGCTGGCCCCCCTTCCGAACCTAGCTCTGGTCATATGTGTGACTATGTGTCCGGGTATTAAGCACCCATGTGCCCGCATGTTGGTTGAGCTCCTGATGGTTTAGCCCTTGGTTACTCACCGAGGCTAACACCACTAAAATAGTGCTAAGGTATGGGCATATGCTAAAACGGTCGTATGGCAGTTTTGGTTCCAGTTTAAGCGTCGGGCTAACACTCCACCCGCGCGCCAACAAACAACATAATAGAGCAGATCACATGTAATATGGTTCTATGGATGCACCGGGGGGATGGGGCCTAGCCCCGGCCCTTTACTCCGCCCATTTAACATATATTTCAACATATATAAAAATAAAACCATATAGGCGTAAGAAACACGGTGTAGGCGGGTTGGTAGCCCGGCCTACGTGAGGTCTCGACCGCCCATAGAAGTCACGGGTTCCAACCCGGTGGACTCCAAACAAATTTTGCCAAACTCTGCTAGCCAATGGATGGGTGCCACCTGGCAGCCCGGACTGGGGCATCTAGCACCATGCTATTCGTAGAATAAACATGCCACATGTCAATCGCCCATTCGTCCACCTGTCTACCCAGGTGTCAGCCCATTCATATGCCACTATACTTGCCACGTCAACATCCACTGTACATGCCATTGTACCTTGCCATGTCAGCCCGTGCCATGTGTCACCCTCATAGTGGTGCCATGTGTCACACTCTAAGTGGTCCAACTGTACCTACCCATGTTAGCGCCAACGTACCCTGCCACATCATTTGTACGGTCGTACGGCTTGTACAGTCAGCTGCCACGTGGCACTGTATACACTGTACAGTCACCAAATTTTGCTTGTTTGGAAAAACGAATAGATCGCGATATCTTGAGCATACAACGTCCGTTTGAGCCCTTTCAAGTTGTGTTTGGTTCGTATCGACGAGGCCTACGCACATGTTCGTTTTGAAGCCATTCTGAGCATTTTGTTTTTAGGCCTTCCTGGACCCATTTTGGTCCCGAGATCCAATTCTGGATCATTGGGCCAAATCAGCATGTTGACGTCACTGCCACTATGCCTACCACGTCTCATACAGCTTGCCATGTGGTTGTACAGAATGCCACGTGGCACTTTGGGACTAGTCGACATCCAAAAAGTCCAAAATAGAGTGACACATGGCATGTCCTGGTGCTCTCACGTCAGCATGCTGACGTCAGCACGGCATGTGTTGTATTCTAACTTGTCCAACTTTGTTGTACGGATGTTGACGTCAGTAGTACGGATGTTGAGTCAACCCTATTGATTGGGCTTGGTTGACCAAAACTTTGACTAGCCATATCTTTCAATCTGTAGCTTCGTTTAACAAGCCATTTGCACCGTTGGAAAGCTTGTGACGTGCTCTTCGTCATGGAACCATTTTGGATGAGTTTCAAAGACTTCAAAATTTTGGTCTTTCCCATTCTCTAAGGCCACTCTAAACCTCCTAAAACACTTTTGAAACTTCTTGAATTTGATGATAAAATATTATATCATATTTGTAATTAGCACTTATAATCCTAATTTTTTATAATACTAAAGTTGTATTTCTATATTTTAAAAATATTTTAATATAATTTAATATTAATAGTATTAATGTTAAAAATATTATTTGTTATATATACACCTCGAAAAAAAAGTTCAATAGAACACAAATGAAAGGAAAAATGATGGCAATAAAATATTTATGATGGAGAGATTTACTAGAGTCTCTATGAGCAAGAGAATGTAAACTTTGTCAAATATCCAATAATCATATTGTACATATTAGCATTGGTTATATCTAATTTATGTTTTTATTGAATAACAATGAACAATTTTTTATATCATGACAATCGTATATCCCCGTTCTTCCTTATATATAAAAATAAAATCGTTTCTTTTAACAATGTACACTTCTTACTTATATGTTAACATTTGGTAATTTTCATGACCTATTTGTTACTTAACAAATAATAATGAACTTTAACATCAAATAACCAAATGAGTGAACTTTAACATCAAATGGTGTGGTACTTTTATCCTAATCGACCATGATAATCACGATAACTTAAGTGATGGCAAGGAGGATGTCGATGAGAATGATGAGGAGGAGATGCTCCAACAGTTTTGAAAGATCGTGTGGTATGATTGTTAGCAATTGAATCAATAATATGCTTGTAATTAATATTATGTTTTTACCTTAGTGCATTGTATCTTGTAACTATTCAAAGTTGTAACTTTTCAAAGTGTAGGTAAAATAACTTCAAAATTTTACATATTAATTTTAATTCACCTTAAAGAATATGGTAACCAAAGTAAGTTAGTGATAATTTTTAAATCACTGGTAACCAAACTAAGTTATTGATAACTTTTAAATCACATTATAAATTAGTTTAGATGCTCAATTATTTACAAAATAGTATAT
The DNA here is from genome assembly GCA_009831015.1 of Picea engelmannii. Taxonomy (NCBI): domain Eukaryota; kingdom Viridiplantae; phylum Streptophyta; class Pinopsida; order Pinales; family Pinaceae; genus Picea; species Picea engelmannii. Next base: position 583,148 of record ML780929.1, read on the forward strand.
GATATGCATGATAACAAGAGAGTTAATGATATGTGTAATTAACATTAAGGTTACAAATTTATAGAGTAAATATGGTATAATGACTTTTAATATGATGGTTCATTGGTTGTCCTTCCACTTATTCATAATCAACCCAAGTGCCCAAAGAAAATTATTGTTCACCTTTAAATGATATTATAAAAAATTAAATGCTCAACATGCATGAAAAAAATATAAGATAACTATAATAACATTGATTTCAGTTAATTGTAAATTAATATTAATTATAAACTCCCTTAAAGATCTTGAAGTGTATTATTTATTTATTTTTTACCAAAACAAAGAAATATTACATTATTTAAAAGAATGTAAAGAAATACTATATTATTTAAAAGGTTGTAGCTAATGCTAACAACTATATATATAAAGTTTGCTTTAAAGGTTTAAAGCACAAAGTTAAACAACTCTTTGATACTACATAACAAAGTTTATTACAAACTACAAAATAGATATTCGAAATTTTTCTGCATGCAGCCTACTTATAAAAACACCTAAGAAAAGATACTACATAACAAAGTTTATTACAAACTACAAAATAGGCATTTGAATTTTTTCTGTATACAACCTACTTATAAAAACACCTAAAATTCTTATGACTCTAAAGAACATTACTATTAACAAAAAAATGTAAATTGTTAGCTTCTTCTTGGCCAAACATCTAAGAGAGGAGAGTGTTGTTGCTTGATATCCATCAGTTCCTTGAGCTAATGAATCATCTTTTCTTCCTTTAATTCAGCTTGAGCAGAGTTGGCAGAAACCTTGTTGTTTGAGGCCGAAGAGAGAGAATCACTTCAAAGATTTAGGGCCAAATTTGGCAACATGCTACATCTATCCTCCAAGATATCGAGCCTTTGTTTTTTATGAACTGGTAAATTCATGATAGATGCATGTTGAGAGACATGGTGGTGCTCATTTATGTACACCTTGGATGTGACAGAGAACAAAGAGGTCATGTTAGACTATATGTTTTCCTTATGTCTCCTTGGTATCCTCATCAATTCCAAGACATCTCTATTCTCCATAGTTGCACTTTGCAAACCAAACCAAGAAAAGGAAGACAAAACCAACATGAAGGATTTGACCCAAGAAGATGAAGGGGGTGGGGATGCTACAGGCACCACTCACAACCATAGAGGATTGAAACCATATTTGAGCCCCTTAAGCAGAATTTCCTCATAATTAACACCGCAAATTACTATCCAGAAGAAAATAACACAAAGATATCCAACCAAGAAGAAACAGAGCTTAAATATATAATTGTATACTTGAGTCACTTGCCCCAATGGCTCGTCTAGTTCACCTTTGCTAGAACCAAACTAGAACCAAACTACTAGAAAACCAAAGAACCAAGGTACCATACCCATGACATAGGATCCAAACCAACAACCTTCCCTACAATTCCAAAAGAGTTTCTCACAATTGACATGATATAGCCATCATCCCAGACAATATGCCTAAATTTGCATACCTAGATGCCTAACACCAATGGTTCTCAACCGTTGATGTTCTCAATTATCTTCCACCCGTATTTCATTATCCCACAGTGCTCATGTAAATTCATGCTAAGGCATTCAATACACATAGTGGAGGTTAAATCCCACATGTGAGAGAGGTTCAGTGTTATCCTCAATGCTCTCATATCGATACCACTGAGTTAATATGAATGTTGTTGATCCATGTGTGTATTAAATGTTGATTGATGTGTGTGATTTATTCAACCTCAAAGGATGTTGCATAGTGAGTGCACCATTTTTTGTTCATATTCACCTAAGGTTAATGCAATGGTCTTGGCCCATGGATTGACTTCAAAATTGATCTCTCACTTCATGTGAAAGAAGGAGATCTTACCTATTGTGATTGCCTCCTTTTTAGCTCTGGAAATAACCATAGCTAGATTTTTATTCACCAAAAAATATCTCCCAAGCATACCTTTAATGATCACCATGGAGTCACCTAAAATAATTAATGATATGACCCTTGATTCCTTAGATAGTTGGAGACCTCTCAGAAGGGCATATGCTTCTGCTAGATTATTTGGTGTATATTGAGACCCCAAGCATATGATGCTACTTATTCCCTTGTAGGGTCGTAGAGAATCCTCCCCGCTCTTGCCACCCCTAGATTTCTTTTTGAAGCACCATCAAAGAACAAACATAAAAAAAATTGATTTACTCTCCATTATTCAAATTCTTGAGCCTCCGGATGAATTTTCCACTATAGATATATTCTCTTGTTGTAATACTAGGGATATGAGAGGTTGTTCTGAATTCGAAATTGCTTGTACCATATCTCCTCATATTTTTCCAAAATTTGCACGATGGTCAAGGATTTGAGTCTAGATATAATGTGTTATGCTAGAAGCCCTTTTTCCTTGGTCACCATTGCATTTTGGTTCACCATAATTTAATTAAACACCACCCTATTTTGGGCTAGCCAAATCATCCAGCAAAGATACTTTGGAAGAGAATTCCACAGCCTTTTAAGATTGTTATTATTTATGGAAGTTCCTCTGCAGGAAGAGCCCCATACTAAAAACATATCCCCTATAAGAGAGAGGTTATCTCATACAAAGCCAAAGGCCAGTAAGGGCCAAACTCCAATATTGTTTTGAGTAGAAACATTCAATAAATAGACAGTGAATTGATTCTTCATCCCTCTAACATAACCACACCTAGATGCTCCTTTAATTCCTCTTTTTTTGCAACTTATTTGATGTCATAATCTTAAGGTGCACCATAGCCCAAAAAAATTTATTGATTTTTAGAAGTCCATCACTATACTAAATATGGTTCCAAATTGGAGATTATTATGGAAGAGGAAGGGATAGGATCTAGTGTAAGTACCCATGTTTGACTATGTATTCTCATTCGCCCCACCCCATTCCATCTCTAGATTGAATATCCCCTAAAGCACATCCACTTGGGGCTAAGATGAGTTTTAGGACTAAATGTTGCAGCATCTCAGAGGGATCCCCTAAGTTCCAACCATTCCATCAACTAGTGCACTATGACCACAATGAAATATTAAAAAAGGATTTGATATTTTGTCCATCCATCCATAATTTAAGAGGAAGAATTTATGGGTTGTGAATGAGAGGCTTGTTTCCCATGACGCCATCACTCCATATCAAGATATATTTACCATTTTCAAGGATCCATGCACACTTGGAGAAAATTATGGGTACAACACCTCTCAATAATTTCCATATATGGGAACCTCTTTGGCCTTCCTCCATGATATTAATGCATATCTTCCTAATCCCCGGAAAAAAAAAAATCCATAAAAAAAAAATCCACCAATCAGCTATGTCAAATATTATCCTCCATATAAGTTTGGCTCACGTTGCAAGGTTCATAAGGGAGGGATATTTTATCACTAGTCCCCCTCTATATTTTGGGGCCCTTACAATATTCCAATTAATTATATGGAATTTATTGGTGTTATATTCCCTCCCTTACCACAAAACTTCTTGATATCCCTTCCAATTTATTTCATAACACCCACTAGGGCCAACATGGCCAAACATTGGTAGATAGGAAGAGTGGATAGGATCAACTTTATTAGATTCACTATACCCGTGGGGTTTAACCATTGAGATTCCCATTGGATAAATTTAGATTTGGTCTTCTCTATTATACTTTTCCAAGAATGGGAAGAAATATTACCAAGAGCTATAGGCATTCTTAAATATTTGGAGGACCAATTTTCAGAGAACGAAAATTACAAGATTCTAGAAATAGAATTTTTCACTTGAGGGATTATATTCTAGCCAAGTGCTTGACTTTTTTTATGGTTTTTATTTCCCCCTGAAGTGCTAGTGAAGAGCTCCAACACTTGTTTAAATCTGATTGCAATTATTTTGGAAGCTCCACCCATAAGTAGTGTGTCACCTACAAACTAGGAGTGATTTGAGCTTTTGTCTCCCCTAACAATTTTAATGCCTTGTATATTCCCTGCAATCCTCTCTCCACCTCCATATTCCTACAAAATGAGTCTACCATGATGATATATAAGATTGGGGGAAGAGGATAGCCTTGCCTTAATACTTGGCTTCCTTGGGAAAAGGAGGTTGGTCTGCCATTGACCAAAGGAGTTATACATGGAACACTAATACAAGATGAAACCCATAGAATGAAGGAAGATTAAAACCCAAATTTAGTCATTACCTCAAATAATAAAGAATGCCTCACCCTATCAAATGCATTGGCTATATCAATATTTATTGTCATGCCATTCTCTTTTTTCTCCTTGCTAAGATGAATGGCTTCTTCTACCATCACTGTATAGTCCACTATTTGTCAGTTTTGGTTATTTGAGATTATCTTCAATAGAATTTTCCTCAATCCTGTAGCTATGATCTTGGTCATTATTTTACATGAAGAGTTACAGAGGGAAATAGGTATGAACCTGGTAAAGGAGAACATGTTTGCTTCTTCTGGGATTAGAGCAAGGAGAGAAGAGTTGGAACTACCTCCCATTTTAAAATACTTTTGAACAAACTGTAGCATTCTTTTGAGATCAATTTTTACTAGACTCCAAAAAGATTTGAAGAAAGAGATTGAGAATGTTAGGTCTCAGGGCCTTGTCAGGCTCAAGATTCTAGATGGCATGAAGAATCTCCCCTTCTTGAATAAAATTCATCGGGTCTGCATAGTCTACCTTTGAGACCATCGCTGGAATATTTTCCAACATGGCCACTAATACAATGGGGTCTACTCTATCCTACTTAGAGAATAGGTTGTCAAAATAGGATCTAATTGCATTTTTTAATTCTTTTAAGTCAAATATCATAGTTCCATCTTCTAGTTGGATCTATTTAGCATTGTTTCTTATAACTCTGCCTCTATCTTGCCTATCGAATAAGGTTGTATTCATATCCATTAATATGAGCCATAGACTCTTGGAATTTAACCTCCATAATTTCTCTTCAATTCTTATTGCCTTTTGAAGTTTCTGTTGAATCTCTATCTCTGATGCCTATAGATCAAAAGTGATTTCTTCATTCTCCATTTTATCTTGGATATCACCTAGCTCTACTCTAAGTAATTCCTTATCATATCTTAGAGAATATTAAGATGACTTTAGCCTAGATTTGAAGGCTAATTTTACTAATTTCAAATTTTTCTCCCAAATATAGATTGGGTAGCCTATGATCCATACTTTCCAAGATTTAGTAATTATACTCGAAACCTCAGGATGTTGTAACTAAAGTGGATTGTAACAAAATGGAAGAGGCCCATAGTCAGGAAATTCTTGGATTTGAAGTGTGATGTTTATGATCAGATATTTTTTATAGGATTATTTGAGATTAATAGATTATTCTTGGAGTATGAGATTAATTTGCACCAAAATTTTGTCAAAGATAGTTGCTATATGGTCAGGCCCAAGCCTTCAGTTGGTCCAAGTGAAATTTCCTTTGGATGGTTTCATATCAATCATGTCCCACCCAGTTATTACCTCCTCCATCCTATCCATAAATAGATCTTTGACAATAGTTCCCCCTCTTTTTTTATTTTTTGTTAAGTATCACATTGAAGTCCCTAGATATGATTATTTCTTGCATACTCCCTATCTTTCAACAATAAAAGTGATCCCCAACAAATCTTATTTTCCAAGTATGCTACAAGTATGTATAGATTAAAAATGTTGAATTGCTTACCAGACTATTGATGTTGAACCTAGATAATATCCATTGTTGAGTATGATGGGTGAAGTTCAACAATAGGACAAAGTTGTTCCAGAGAGTGCATAACCCCCCAAAGGCTCCTCTAGAACTCAATGCCAAACCTTCTCTAGAATTCCATTGTTGCTTGCATATCTTCAAGGCATCTAAGTCCTCCATTTTGGTCTCTTGGAGTAGAAGAATTTAAGTTTGTTTTGTTCTTATTATATCCCTTATGGTTTCTTCTTTATTTCTGCTATCCAATCCTCTATAGTTCCTGAAGACAATGTTCATTATTTAGAAGAGGTTTTTTGGATGTCACCTTTTAATGGTTCACTAGATCCTCATGTCTTGACAAATCTTGTTCGTCGCTTCCTCCCTTTTCTCCTTTCTTGTCTTCCTACTTGGTTATTTTTATATTTCCATCTAAGTCCTCTTCTTCTTTCTCCTCTTCCTCAATTGTCATTTATGATTTATTCTTTGTATCAGTGCAAGAGGAAGGAAATTTCTACTCAAGAATATTATCAATCTCTTCTAATATGTTTGAGACCTTATCATCATCTTCTAGTGAGGGAAACTCTGCAATTTGAGCTAGAGGTTGTTCAAGTTTTGATGGCATTGTTACACTAGAAGCCAAGAAGTGATTTGTTAGAGTTTCCATATAGGGGACTCACTCCTCTTGAGACAAAATTTCAAATCTATTATGGAGCATTAGAGGGTTTCCACTTCTTGCCTATTTCGACAATTTTGGGTGTAGATGTGAATGTGAGCTTGGAGGGTTACCTTTAACTAGAGACTAAGACCAAGGATTTTTAGATCTAATTGGAGTTGAAGGGCCTGGAACTGAGGGTTTTGGTTTTAATAGTAAGTTTATATTCGATCCCATTTTCTTCTTTACCATTTTCCACTGCTCGTCTTTGTCAGGCACTAGCTGAGATATTTGAAGATCCCCTTCTTGTAGTCCTTAGAAAAATTCCCATATACATGGCAAGATTTGCTCTTAAGGGAAGTTGTTCATGGTCTAAGGGTTTTCCAGGGTTAGAAGGATCTCTTCTCGAAGGCCTTTTTCCAGGTTTACCTCTACACAAATTTAGCCACATGAAAACATCATTTCCTTTGACTTTGCCTTGTCAATGAATAACCCAATAGTGTTCCCCATACTTATGAGAGATTCATCACCCTAGCAATGAAGTGTCAAGTGAATAATTCACACCGATACAGGCACCATTGATGGCACATCATGCTCTCTATTAAATTCCAATGTCCAATGGTTCAGGTATATTCCCTGGATGCCAAGAAAGTAAGGACTTCTCATGAAGATTAAATCTCTGTCTTACCTGGTTTCAAACAGGAAAGTTTAAAATACTCTTCCACAAATAATGTTTCATCTACCCTTTAATCAGAACCTGTCAGTTATTTTATACCCAAATTTCCATGGTTTAAGGGGATGGACATATTCTTGTGAATTAACCTATAAGGCATCTTTCCATCAAAGCTAAAGACTTGATCCTTTAGGAGGAGGGAGACAACCAAACCTCTAGAATATTTTTATCTTTCTTAACAAATTGGGTCCATTGGGATTTGATTTGTTTCCTTAGAGAAGAGACCATAGCTCGAAAGGCCATTGCCTTAGGGTCGGGAGGGGGTGGGGGATCCCACTCCAGAGGTAGTATACATCTCTAAACATAAATTTGTAACCAAAGAAAGTGTGTGCAGGGGTATTAGATCTTTAGTTAACACTTTCTTGGAAAAAGCAATTCTCCCAAATTATTAACATGCCAAAATTCCATATATTCTTTCATGAAGTATGTCATTTCTCACTCTTACATCATATTGTAAACTCATTGCTTAGATGCTCTAACATGTGTGAAAGGGAATATGATGCATGTTATCAATTAAGTTACTAGTATGCTTACAATTAATATTATATAGTTTGACCTTATTTTATTAACTTGTGAATTTGCATAATGAAGGGGAAACAACTCTAAATGTGTTGGGTTCATCCCCTAATATATCACCTACTCCTTATCCTCCCTTGAAACACTCGAAAATTTATATTAATCAAAAGAATTTAACCGAGGCATACATTGAAATTTTACAAAAAGGCAGCCATCCATGGTGTGATTGTTCAAAAACTTGGAGAAACTTCCTAAGTAACATGTTACAACCTGTCCAAAACTAAGTATAGGCCCAAAATTATATATTTACATACCAGAGTTTTTCTATGACCAGAAACAGAAATTAAACTAAAGGGAACACGACTAACATAGAATTATATAGACTAGAAAATAAGTAATATATTCCCTTATATTTTTGTTCCATGAATCTTTTTTTCTATGGAGGGTGTATTTGGTTCTCAATGCTTGTAACGGCATGAGCTAAATGCAACCGGAGCCAAGGAGGTCCCAAGGAAGAAGTAGTTGCAGTCACATTCTTTTTTTGTCTAGAGGTTGAAGTATCCTATTGTCACCTTGTTTCTTTGACCTGTGCAACCAATGTGTCCAATTGCTCCTTCCAAGTGACCATCTTGGCCATGAGTAATTCAAATTTGAAGTTGAGACTACAATCAATTTTTTGATGCTTCTGAATGTTGGTGTGGAGGTTGGTAGACAACTCAGTAAGTGTTCTCTCATACCATTGAAGGGGAGAATAAATAAGATGAATCTCATTAGGGTCCATTATCTCCAAACCTAAACCAAGAAATTGAAGAGTCCAATACCAATTTTTTGATGCAACAAGTACCGGTGATGATTACTTCCCTCGATATCTATGGTTATTGTATGTTCGAGAGAACAAGCTTTGAAAATAAACAAGGGAAGATCCCCAGATGAAGATAGGCTCCAAACTCAAAAAGGAAACAAGGAGCGACAAACAGAAACATAGAGACCAAAATCCATAGATGATCCCATGTTGATCCACACCAGGAAATGGACGAGGGACCAATACAAAATTATAGGAAGAAACCAAGAATCCCTAGATAACCCGAGGAAATGAAGGAGGTAGGGAAGGAACCAATAAATTTCCACCAATCCAAGCTAACTGCAAAACTTCTAAATTGAACGAGCCAAATTTTGAAAGGGAACCAGGTGAAAAGAAAGCTTTGTTTCAAAATTCACTCCATACATCGAGACATCGATATTCAACATCTCCATGCACAAGCAAATAAAAATGCAACTAGAAACATGAAACAACAAGCATAAACCAATAGAACATTATTCCACTGCGACGTTTAGGAGTCAAAGTGGAGAGTCCATTACCGAAGGTGGACATTGAATGAAGAATGCCTTAGGGGTAGGGGAGATTTGTATGAGTAGTCATTTCTACGTGGTAGCATTGAGTGAGTTCATCTGCCACTTGATGCAATGATTTGATTTCCCAAAGGTGGAAAATACTATGGGATTGGGAATTCATAATGATGATTATTAATATAATGACCCCCCTATTTTCCTTAATATCCAAATTGGCTCTTAAGTCTGCCTCGCCATTATGTTCCCATAGAAAATGATTCCATTCCAATTCTTTGAATTTTGGACAAATATATAGGACCCTTTACAAAATCGAGGAAAGATGGATCTAGAAGGGAATTGAGTTGGATATCATGTTCTGAATAATTGAACAAGAGTCCCCCAAAATTATGATCTTCTTGATTTGCATGGAGATAGCCAGGTTGACTCCTTTCAACAATGCATATGCGTCTGCTTGATTGTTGGTCATGACCCCAAGATTCTACTTGAAAGTCAGTTTTAATTTTCCCCTGGGACTGTAAATAGCCCCTCCCTCACTTGCCTCCCCAAAAAGACCTCAATGTAAGTTATTGCTCACTTTTAGACCATTTTTTAATTTCATTGTTTCTTTCACATAGTTAGCATGCATCGTAACAATTATATAATTATTGTTGTCTCCCTTTTATACCAGGTCACATGTTTCTTATTTGGTAGAAAAATTGATTTAATTGGGGTAGGAATTCTCGTGATAAGAAATACAACTGAGAATTTGCACATTCTTTTCTTTGGGGGAGGGTACGCAAAAGTGAAGGACATCGGCACACATGAAAACATTTTTCCACTTTTCATATTCAGTGAAAAGCACAAGTTCCTTGGGACAAGTAGTGGAATTGTATATTGCTTGACCTATAAATATGATAGCATCAATCAATTGGGTCTTGCATGAGTAGTTGTAAGAAGGAGATTTATCTTCCTTATTCTTGCAAGTGATATGTTGAACTCTTAATGAGTATATTATTGTAATGGTCTTGAGCCAAATCCTTGAGCTTATGCAAAATCTATTTTACCTTGGGTACCATCCTCAGAATGAGGGAAAGTGCCCGATGGGTTTCCCCGGGATACGTATTTCATGGAAAAATAAATAAGTATGATGTATCAATTCATGCTTGTTTTATAAAAAACAATGTAAATAAAATAATATTTAATAATTAAAACTAAAAATATTTTGGAGGGTTCGGAGGAACCACAGTTTTGTTTATCGGAAGTCAACGTTTCGAGTCCATATCAGGACCCATCATCATGACATCTAATCCTGGGTAAAGAAAAAGTTGAAAAGCGGAGATATATAGTAAACCTACGGGAGGATTCTACAATCTTGAAGTCGGCTTTAAAAACCTAGAATTTTGATTTAAAAGGATTAGGAATTTCTATTAAATTATTAATTAATTGTAAAAAAAAATATTCAATTATTAATTAATTGTAATTTTTTTATTAATTTTAATATATCATTTATAAAGTTTTATTAATGTTAATTTTAGAATAAATTTCTTAGAATTTTATAAAAGTGTTTAGGGTAAAATTGAATATTTTAAAGTAATGGTTTTTAAATGTATTCAAGTGAAGATTGTTAATGATATCAATTGTGTTTGATTATTAGTTTTATTTAATTGTATTAAGGTAATAGTTTAATTTTGTAATGATTAGAATAAATTTTATTTTTGTTTTTAATTTTTATTTTTTTTTCAATTATTTTATTTGTTAGAGAAATATTAATTATAGGATTAAGGTTTTAAGGGAAAAAGAAGAGGTTATTACTATTGAAACATAGATTTTAGGTTATTCAAATTGAAAAGTTGTTTTTAGTTAAGATAGAGGGACCTAGGTTTAAGGTTTTAAAGAGTAAATTACTTGGTACATCTGTCTTGGATAAGAGGAATCTAGGTTTCACTAATTTCTAGGCCATTATCTATGTTCAAGTTGTTAGGATGTTTAAGGATTTCAATAGCTTCTTTGATTTTGCGGTTGAAGAAGTGATCTTCCTTGGCTAAAATTTGTGTGTCTTCTAGGAGTATGTGGTGTTTGGAAGAAAAGGAGTGTTCGGCTAAAGTTGAGGTGTGCATAAGTTCATTTTTTATATCTGCTCCATGTTCTTTGATTCTAATCTGAAAGGAGCGACCAGTTTCTCCTATGTAGCATTTACCATAGGAGCATTCTATTTTGTAAACGCCTTTACATTTCCTATGGTCGGGTTCATCTTTAATGAATTTCATTTTTTGTTTGATGGTTTATGTGGGTTTAAAGGAGGTCTTAATCTCTTTCTTTCTCAGGACATTAGAAATCTTATCAGTTATTCCTTGGATATAAGGGAGGTAGGTTGTAGTGTCGGGGGGTTGGTTGTTAGGTGTTTTAGGTCCATTACTTTCTCTATCTAGGGATTTGTTAATCATTCTCTTAATGGATTTGTCCTTGTAGCCTGTGCTCTTGAAAACCCTACATAGGTGATATTTTTCTTGAACTAGGTTTTCGTCATCGGAAATTCTTAAGGCTCTCGTGGCTAGAGTGTTGAGGATGCCTAAGAATTTTCGATGACGATAACCTAGTTCAAGAAAAATATCGCCTCTGTAGGGTTTTAAAGAGCATAGGCTGCAAGGACAAAGCCATTAAGAGAATGATTAACAAATCCCTAGATAGAGAAATTAATGGACTTAAACCACCTAACAACCAACCCCCGGGCACTACAGCCTACCTCCCTTATATCCAATGAATAACTAATAAGATTTCCAATGTCCTCAGAAAGAAAGAGATTAAGACCTCCTTTAAACCCTCAAAAACCATCAAACAAAAAATGAAATTCATTAAAGATGAACCCAACCATAGGAAATGTAAAGGTGTTTACAAAATAGAATGCTCATATGGTAAATGCTACATAGGAGAAATTGGTCGCTCCTTTCGATCATAATCAAAGAGCATGGAGCAGATATAAAAAATGAACGTACGCGCACCTCAGCTTTAGTCGAACACTCCTTTTCTTCCAAACACCACATACGCCTAGAAGACAGAAAAAATTTAGCCAAGGAAGATCACTTATTCAATGTAGAATCAAAGAAGCTATTGAAATCCTTAAACACCCTAACAACTTGAACATAGATAATGGCCTAAAAATCAGCGAAAATTGGATTCCTCTTATCCAAGACAGATGTACCAGATAATTTACTCTTTAAAACCTTAAACCTAGGTCTATCTATCTTAACTAAAAACAATTTTTCAATTTAAATAACCTAAAATCTATGTTTCAAGAGTAATAACTTCTTCTTTTTCCCTTAAAACCTTAATCCTATAATCAATATTAATTAATATTGCTCTAACAAATAAAATAATAATTAAAAACAAAAATAAAATTGATTCTCATCATTACAACATTAAACTATCACCTTAATACAATTAAATAAAACTGATAATCAATCACAATTGATATCATTAACAATCATCACTTAAAAACATTTAAAAACCATTACTTTAAAATATTCAATTTTACCCTAAACACTTTTATAAAAATCTAAGAAATTTATTCTAAAATTAACATTAATAAAACTTTATAAATGATATATTAAAATTAATAAAACATTACAATTAATTAATAATTTAATAAAAAAACCTAATTCTTTTAAATCAAAATTCTAGGTTTTTAAAACMGACTTCAAGATTGTAGAATCCTCTMGTAGGTTTACTATATGTYTATGTTCTTCAAGTTTTTTTTTTTACCCAGACTTAGATGTCTTAATAATGGGTCCTGATATGAAATCKAAACATCTACTTTCGATAAACAAAACTGTRGTTACTCTAAATCCTCCAAACAATCAATCCCACATAAATCTTACTGTTTAAAAATCTTTTATTAATGTTTTTTTTAATTATATATAATTTTGTAATAAATGTTTTTACATTTGTAAACTTTTAAATTACATGACACGATWTTAATATCTTAAAATGATTATGCACGATACATTTGATGATTGTACACATTGAAAGACTAATGCTTGGATCATTGATTATYATTATTAGGATTTGGACGATTATTTTTCCTACAAAAAAAAAAAAAAAATTCATAGTTTCTATTCATAAATTRAAAGAAAGTTACATATTGTAGATGCTTCTAGAACTCCTATACCTTCAGTGTATATTGTCTCATAAGACCTGGAGCATGACTACTTTTTAATATATCATTGATTTTTTTAAATACATAAAGGAAATTTAATAATTTTAATTGATCATTTAAATGTCTAATAATTAGGATTTGGAGGATTATGAGAAATAACATAACAAATAGAGTGATCAAAGTAATCAAGAGTTTATTTGTCCTATTGTATATATATGTTTACATATATATATCTGTTTGTTTGTTTTATTTATCATTTTCGGCAATGTTTGCTATGAGTTTTGATATTTTTTAATTTTCATTTCGATGAGATTTGTGTTATTAAAAATTATTTATTTTTTACGTGTATTTTTCATTTTATGTAATTACCTTATTTATTGTATGTTGATAAAATAAAATGATGGTTTACAAAGTGGTTTATAAAAATGTTAGTTGATGTATATATGGTTTACAAAATGGAAACAAACAAGGTCATAATTGGTAAAATTGGTCGTTCCATCAAAATCAAAATCAAAGAGCACATAATTGATATTAATTATAACTGAGTTTGATCATTTTGTTTAGATGAGTACTTAGACAAGACTAATCACCAAATATGCATTTAATATACCAAGGCCTTAGCAAATATTAAACACCTCTCAAAAAAAAATTCAAAGAGGTTATTGATATTAAGAAGCAATTGCCTAACAATATTTGGTATACAACAATTTTTTCCCCGCACCTGTAATTTTCACAGTTAATGTAAACCCTAATACTTGCATGGTGGCAGCTTCAGTTGGGGGGGACCCCCCTCCCCCCCTTCCTTAGACCCCCTGGACATTGAATATTTTTGAACGTTGGTAGCTTTAGTGCAGAGATCGACAAGGGCACCATCATCAAAATTCATCAAGAAAATGGACAAGATCCCCCAGGTCCCTGTCCATGCTGCCTCTTTTAGAAAATTGGCTCTCATATTTGCAGAAAATAGACTCATCAATCAGTTCACTGACATCTGGCCTTCTTCTAGGGTTGTATCCATTTGGGTCGAGAAAAACCAGAAACCCCATATTAAAGGGCATGTCTCGTTTTCTTTCTATGGCAAGGGATATTTTGTCTTTTTGTTTGAATTCAAAGCCGATAGGGATTTAATTTTAAGAAGTGGCCCTTATTTCATGGGATCCATAGGAATTTACCTCAACCACTGGACCCCAGGATTCAAGACTAAGAACAACATTCCCTCTATGGTCCTGGTTTGGGTTCATCTTCCCTTCCTTCCTTTCCACTACTGGAACGATGAGACAATCATAAGCATAGACAACACCCTAGAAAGATATATTGATCGAGTTGAACCACAACAAGGCCTCTAGTCTTGTGCACATATATGTGTGGAGGTTGATCTAGAAAAAGGGTTTCTTGAAGCCATTCAGTTAACCCTAGATGATTGGTCTTATGTTCAACGGGTAGATTATGAACAACTCCCTTTCAAATGTAAGGCATGCCATGAGTATGGACACTTTATGAAGAAGTGCCCCAAAATATAAACCAACCAACAACAACCAGGAGAGAAGGACTAATGGAAAACCCAAAAGAGATAACGTGCATCGAGTAAGACAACAACTCAGCAGACTCAAGAGGTCCTCCCTACTCAGCCAAATCTAGTACCATCCACAACCCCTCCTTCCATATTTGAAGGGGGAGAAGGAGTCCCTGTGGAAAGTAACAACATATATGAAACCCTCTCGGATCCATAGGAAATTCTTGAGGAAACCCAGGAAATATCGAGAGACGAGATCGAAAATCTTGGACAGGAGACATAAATCCCTCAAAATCCTTAGAAAGTGAAAACTGTGGCATACCTAGGGAAATAAATCTTATCAATCATTGGCACAGGATCTCATCCCATCGAAATACCAGTCATATTAGAAGAAGACTCCCAAGGGGAGTCGGAAGACAGGTCTAGAAAATACACAGGTGCAACCGTCTCAGTAAAAAAGGTGGGAAAGAAATATGGTCGCAGAAAGAGAGAGGAAGAAGTAGATAGGGAGAAGGAGTTGAAACTACATACAACTCTGGATAGCACCTTCAATAAGGATGCAAAAGTAAATAAAGGACCTGGCAAATCCACGCCCCCTAAAGGGGAGGCACCAAAAAATTCTGGTAAATAATGAAAATAGTCTCACGGAATTATAGGGGATTGGGGAGAAAAGAGAAATCATAATCAGTGAGACATTTGATAAAATCAGAAAAACCTCAAATCCTTTTAATCAAGGAGACAAAAATGAAGGACTATGTTATCCTTTAAGAAAGCATCTTCTTTTGGAAAAATAGCATAGGACTAGCAATCATCTCAAGGGGGGTATCAGGTAGCCTCTACACATTATCGAACACATAGTAGTTCCAGCTAGAGGCAAGTATGGCTACCCAACACTGGATATTGGTAAATTTGACACTTCTCTCATTCGGTAAGCATTACATAGTAATAAATATCTATATGCCCAAACAATATCATGAAAAACAAGATTGTTAGCATACTTTACTTAACTTCTCCAAGGCAGATTCCTTGGACAATCTCATCTTTGCAGGGGATTTTAACACAACCATTCATCACTAGGAAAAAAGGGAGGGTTCCTATATCCGAGATCCCTGTCGTGAACATCTTGAAGACCTTCTTTCCTCACTGGATATGGTGGATACTAAGTCGTCCAAAGGTATGTTCGCCTCGAACAACCATAGATATAGTCTTGGCCATATTGTTGTTATGCTAGATCGATTTCTGCTAAGTACCTCCTTCCTAGTTGAACCCTCCCTCCCCTCATCCCACATTCTTCCCTGAGCCAGCACTAATCACAGACCTATTTCTCTTTCCTTCTCAAACAACAAAGACCTAGGGCCAATTCCTTTCTATTTTAACCTCCTCTGGTTGGAGAACCCCTCTTTTTTTCCTTTAGTCTCCTATGTCTTGAGCCAATGGGTGGTTGGTTCCCCTATCCACATTTGGGAACGGAAACTCATATCACTGAAAAAGGATATCAAAGAATGGGTCAAAAATACATTTAAAGCCCCACAAGAATAAATTCTCCAACTTCGGGAACAATTGGGTAAGGTGATGACCCGGATGGAGGAAGGGCTTGTCATCCACATTCTATTAAAATAAGAGGGAAAAGCTCACAAACAACTTCAAGCAACCATTATAAAAGAGGAAGAAACTTGGAGACTAAAATCCCATTGCCTTTGGCTTAAGGTGGATGACAGAAACACAACTTTCTTCCACATACAATGCAAGGTACGAAGGGGGGGAAACAATGTGGAGGAGATCAAACTGGAACATGAGACTACTCTCACCACATTTGAAGACATCAAGAGAGAAACCTTCTCCCATTATGCAACTTTGTACACAAAATCAGGGATGGTAGACAACATGCTCAGAGACCAAGCCCTATCTTTCATCCGTCAATTAGTCCAGGAAAGGGATAATGATGAACTTACTAAGAAGGTCACTAAGGAGAATATACTATAAGTTGTAATGCAATTTGAACCAGACAAATCTCCTGGACCAGATGGTTTCATGGCCCACTTCTACAAAAAAAATTGGCACGCTATAAAATTTTGTTTAGTAAAAATGATCCAATATGTCCAAAAAACAACCAGAATAAGGGGGGCAACAAAATTGACCTTCCTGGCCCTAATTCCCAAGGAACGCAATGTTTCCACTTTCTCAAGGTTTAGGCCCATATTATTATGCAATGTATCATACAATATCATGTCTAAATTAATTGAAACTAAAGTGCAAAAGGTCCTTCCAAAACTTATCTCTCCAAATCGGGGAATGTTTGTTGCAAAAAGGAAAATCTGGGATAATATAGTTTTGGTACAAGAGGAAATACACTCCAACAAGACCAAAGGGGATCATGGCATGATAATCAAGATAGGCATGGCCAATGCTTCGATTGGGTCAGGCATAGCTTTCTCCTTGCAATTTTTACCAAATTTGGTTTTCACTCCACATGCATTCATTAGATTGAAGCATGTATTAGGAATCCATGGATCGCGCCACTGCTTGACGGTCATCCCATTAGATTTTTTAAGGCTACAAGGGGCCTCATAAAATTTTGTCTCCTTTCCCCTCTTTTCTACATTCTCATGGCTAAGGCATTGGAAGAAGGTTGGAGCATGAAATCATGACATGGAATATACCAGGTCTCAAAATAGCTTCATGAGTCAAAAGAATAAATCACTCCCAATTCATGGATGATATATTGTTGCTTGGGGGAGCATTCACAATCATGGAAAGGCAGTTCAAATCAATTTTGGATCAATTTATTCTTGTCTCTGGTGGGTTAGTCAATTCTAACAAATGTTATCTTTATTCATGGAACACTAGTGCTCACTCTCTCGTTGTCATGGAAAGGATTCTTCAATTCCCTCTGGTGATGAATTAGAGATCTTTCAAATATATTGGGATACCCCTCTGCCTTAATTCTCTTTATGTGGCTGATTGGGCAGTAATTTTATCCAAGATTTGGGAAAAAATCTCTTTGTAGGGAGCACAATGGCTCAATCTAGTAGGCAGACTAATTTTGGTTAAATTGGTTCTTTTGGCTCTCCCAGTTTTTCAATACTCCTCTATGTTATGCCTGATGAGTATCAAGAGAGAAATAGCTCAGTGACTCATAAAATTCCTCTAGGAAGTGGGAAATCAAACAACAAAATATTCCATCTTGTAAACTGCCAAGTGGTGAGGGCTCCTAAATATCATGGGGGACTAGGAGTGAAGGACCCAATATTGGCCAATTTGGCCCTTGGATCTAAAATTCTATTCTAAATGATAATAGGAAAATTTGATTGGTGGAATAAATCTCCTATCTTTAAATATTTTCAGAAGGATCATCTCGGGGGCCTAGAAAATCAACAACTCCACCCCAATGGATCTCCAATCTAGAATTTGCTTCAGCCATCATTGTGCCTCCTTCAAAACAAGCTTATATGGATCCCTCGAAATGAAAAGTGCATTAAAATATGGGAAGATAACATCGTGAGCAGACCCTCCTTATCCCGGGATGGTTCCCTAAATCATATCAAAGAATGGATCACAAGTCGGTAAACATTTACCCTTTACGACATTTCATCATGAAGCCCTTCGGGCCTCTGGTTGGGTTGGAATCTTAGTATTCCCCCTGAGGCTCTTATTGATCAGGTTGTGTAGATGATTTCCTCCCTGCAGGGATTGTCTCCTGGACATCTAGAGGATCAAGATGAGAGAGGGTGGGGGGATCAAGTTTTTTTGGTGGGAAGGGGTTATGAGGCCCTCCCGATGCATTTTTTCCTCACGTCTAAATCCCCCCTTGGGAATAATATTTGGCACTAGGATGACCCCCAAAAAATTAACATCTTTTATTGGATGTTAGCACATGAAAATGTTTTTACTCGTGAGAAATGTTGAGGAAAAGGTATGGAAAACCTTACTCAAGCATTTTCAGATCTTGTCAGGCTAAGAAAAGATAGTTGGGAATGTTACTTGGGGTTTATAGCCTAAAAAAAAATCACTTAATCCACAAGTATTAACTACAAAGGATCGAGGTTGGTTTTATGTGTTAAAATATAACAGTGTCAAAGAAATAAACTTAAACAAAGTTACATGAATGTGTACAAAAATTATACAAATGTGTACATGGAGATAAAAGCAAAAGAATGAACGAGATCATTAAAACAAATTTGTGAGACTGAAACAATAATCTGATATTTCATTTATTTCATTATGAGATACAAAACTGAGTTATGTCTACAAACCCCTGTGAGGGTAGGGACCAAAGTGATGCAGGAGCATCTCTCCACATCAACCAGCCAGCCAGCCAACCACGTCAGCGAATTCAAATCGCGTGTTGAAGAGAGGCGCAGCCTCATTTGAAATTTGAATTGAATGTAATTTAATGTTGTAGGCCGGTGAGCCATAGAAGTCGTGCCTTTGTGCAGGCGTAAGTAGATCGGACATTAATGTCTGTATGGCTGAGATCTAGATCCGGATAGCGGAATAGACAGCCCATTCAATGTAATTGAATAGGGTAGGTAGGTTGGAGGGAAGAGCTCAAAGAGCCCCCTCAGGTAAAAGAGATTTTGTATCTCATTTTGTAGTTAGTGAAGTCAAGTAAGTCGAGTAGTGAGTTGTATGATAGTCTGCAAGTAGAAGCAGAAGAGAAGAGTCCAGACCTTGTTACAGGCCATGCTCAGGAACACCTTGTATAAACAGGCATTTGCCATTTTAATATAAACAGAAGCAGTTTTTCCTGCATGTATTCTTAGTTGAATGAATGTCTATGAGTGCTCCATTGTATGTTGTGAATGTATGCTAGGCATTTGCAGGAGTGTTTTTTATTTCAGGTGAAGGTCTTTGAGGCTTCACACCAGGAGGGTGTGACAGAACACTGCGGGTTCTGATAGCCGTGCACAGAGGATGCATTTCTGAACACTGCGGGTTCAGACAAAGACGTGTTGCAGGACAGGAACTGGAATCATCAACTCAGGAGGAAGACCTCAAGGTTGTTGAACACCTTGGAGGCAAGGTTGTGTGGGAGAAGACAAAGTTGCAGACAGAAGTTCTGAGGGTTTTGTGAAGCTCTACCAAGTGGGCATTGAGCAGGTGCAAGGAGTGCACAGGGGATAGAACTCTGCTATGAGTTCGAAGAAGAACCAGAATCACTGAGGATTCTGAGAGCTCTGCCAGGAGGGCATTGCGCGGGTGCCTAGGAGCACAAAAGGACAGAACTATTGAAAGTTCGGGAAGAAGATACTCTACCAGGAGGGCATAGAGACAGTGTGCAGATAGGCACAGGAGAGGAGAGAACTCTTTGAGTTCTGGAACTTAGAGGAAGAATCCACTAAGGTATCTTCGTGGGGTTACTGAACACCCTGAAAGACTCAGCAAGAGGTTGCTTGAGTAGAAGGATAGACAGGAGGGCATCAAATTCTCCATCTGTGGGAGAAAGGAATAAGGACGAGTTTCTGTGGAGGTCGAAGCTACAGGAAAGCTCAAGAGAGATAGCACCTGCATGTGCGTGTGAGGACTCTGCAAGGAGTGCAGTAGTCAAAGAATCCTTTGAGGATTCAAGAGTGCACAAGCTCAGGAGGAACAACGTCAAGGAGAACACGCGCAGTCGAGAACTCTTAGTTGTGGAGTTCGCGGAGAAGAAAGACAAAGGTTGAGGCCTTTGGAAACTTGGAATTCTTCCAAGGCAGGAAGAAAGTGCACAGAAGCTCAGGAGGAGAAACGGCAGCCGTCAGATCAGCTGGAGAAAAGAGATCTCGACCGTTGGTTTTCACGTCCAGGAAGGCATCAGGAGAAGCGCACAGAAGAGAAGATTGTGGACCGTCAGATGTTCACACAGAATCCCGTCAGTCGTTGGATCGGGAGAAGATGCTCGGAGTTTAGTCTCTGGAGTGTGCGCAGAAGAACAGATCTGGACCGTTAGATCTTGGTCCAAATACCTGACAGCCATCGGATCTGTCAGGAGTTGCATGGGATTTAAACTCTCGTAGGCAGAGGTAAAATCCCGACGAGAGGCGTAGCCATCGGGATATCGGCGTTCGTGAAATCGGGAGTCACAAGAACAAGAGATTGGGAATTTTCATGGTAAAATTCTCGGGAGCGATCTGGACCGTTCGTTAGTGGAGACACGTGGCGGAGATCGAGGTGTCAGGAGTCGGGATATCGGCATTCCCGTGGACAGGAGATCGGGTAAGTCCACCTTGTAAACCCCGACACAAATCTAGGTCGTCCATCTGAGAGAGGACGCGTGTCACGCGATCGTCCATTCCAGAGATCCGGGCACTTGAAATCGGGATATCGGCACTCGGGAAATCAGAGTTCCTGAGGTCGTGAAAGTCGGGACATCAAAAGTCTCGAAACAGCGAGGATTGATCTGAACCGTCCATTCACTTGGGACGCGTGTCAGAGATCTGAAGGGAGTCAGAGTTTGGCATTTCGCGAGTCCTAGGGACGAGGCGTCCAAGACATCAGAAGTCGTGAAATCCTGAGAGTTAATCAGGACTGTCCATCAGTGGAGGACGTGTGGCAGCAATCGGAGCCATCGGGGAAAGTCCCGACAGGAAGTCGTCTATCGGCATTTTGGTCATCGAGATATCGGGAATCCTAGTGACAAGTGGTTTGGGCATTTTGGAATCGCGAAGTCTGAAACCCCAACAACGAGGAAAGTGCCATCGTGGGGGTCAGCTGTCAGTATATCGGAGAAGTGGGAAGTGTCGTTTAAGGGGCCAGCTGTCATCATATCGAAGAGTCGGGATTCGAGGAATCGGGAATCCCGTGGGCCAATGCATTGCGACATTTAAAAGCTCGAAACCCCGACAAGAGGTAAGACTGCGGTCATGGGGATAACAGTCATATGGGCCAGGAGCCTAGCCAGGAGAGCTAGTGCGTAAAGAGCGCGTCGGGATTCGAGGGATCGTGAATCCTAAGGACAAGTGTGTTTTGACATTGGAAAGTCCGAAACCTCGATGAGGAGGTATGGTTGCGGTCATATAGGGGGAGGTCATGCGGACCAGGAGCTTAGCCTGGAGGGATAACAGGAGTTGGAGTACATCGGGATTTTGAAGCCCAAAACCCCAAAAGAAGGATAAGGCTGTGGTCTTATGAATAAGTGGTCACATGGACCAGGGTATAGCCAGGAAGGGCTAAGTCCGGAAGGAGCGCATCAGCAAATCGGAGTTCGAGAGATCGCAGGAATAGGAACTCTCGACATCAGAAAGGAAGAAACTCTGAAACCCGAAATTGAGTCAGGAAAAGGTCACAGGCGCGTGCAAAGGTCATGACAGGGAAAAGAGAAGGACCTGTGGATCGGGTTTTTCATCAGGGATTCCAGCAGGGAATCAAAAGAGCTAATCCGGCTCATGAATGAGTGAATGAGAACGATCCTATGAGCAGGAGAGCGCGACAGGGGTGTGGTTGTGCGTCTCCGCGCCATCACAAAGTCAAATTTAGAAGCCTTCAATGGGAACCATACAAAAAGACTCTGACAACAAGAAGAAAATTGAAGCTAAAAATTTGGATCATCTTGCCACAAAATGATGTCACTTGACTTTGCAAGATATTCTTTATCAATCATGAAATTCAATTCATGCACAAACAAAAATACACAGACTCTCAAAGATAAATCACACACCTTTAAAACAAGTTGTTGAAATATGTGATTCAGTTTTCGAACCTTGTTGCCTTCAATAATACCCTATTGTCATCAAGAGGATTAATCTTTCTAGTAAACTCAGAATGAATGAAAGTTGAAATTATCTCACTAGTATAGAGCAAACCTTATGGTTGTAGTTCTCCTTCTATTCTCTCCCCCTTGTCTCTTCAACTCATTGAGATTTTATTCCTTCTCAATAAGTTAGGGTAGTTCAACTACATTTCTTTAGTTAAGTCAAATTAGCTTAACTAATTAGTTGAGACAAGTAATAATAGTATATATAAATAAAGGTCTTAATTAATAATAACTAAATAGGTGGGACCCCTTGTGACTCCCAATTATTTATTTTAATAATCATCAAACAATAAAATACAAAACTCAATCATTTGATTCCAATATATCCTCCTTGTAACTCTCGTTTTCATAATTGTGATCAAATATTTTAAATATCAGCAAAATATAATATGACCATATCCAAAAGTACCATATCCATGTTATCCCAAAAAAAACTTCCCTAACATATGCTTGTTGTCCAAAACTTGTCAAAGTAAAAATATTGTCTTTATCATAAAAAAAAATGGCATTAACCATTGTCAAAAACCATATTTATTGTGGGAGGCATTTGGCCTCTTTTCAGTGTTGTCCCCTTTTGAATTTTCTATGGCAGCCTTTGGCTGGTTGGAACCTTGAGGTTGAACTACACTAATAACATGAGATCAATCATCCTTAAGATGAAGACGGGAAGACACATATTTGGAAGATTCTTTGGATGAGCTAGAGGGAGTGGCTACTCATTTTCCCTTGTCCTATACAGGCTCAGGGACATCTATTTTTAACCTCTTACTGGCATTAGATGACTGCACGGGTGAGACAGCATGATCATCTTGGGAAATTTGATTCTTTGGTGGTGGAGGGTGTTATCACTCCAAGAGTATTTCCCTGACTGTAAAGGGAATGAGCTTGGTAACTAAATAAATGATTTGAATAATGTATAAACTGGATAAGTTAGATGACTTGGTAATTCTCTCATTCACTCAAAATACACATAAATTCACTCAAACAAAGAAGGCTTTCAACTATATCTTGTTCAGAAGGTTTAATCAAGGTATGAAAGTATGAAGAATGCTTATCCTATCAGTATAATCACATACACACAATTGCACATTTGAATTACTAACTATAACAGGCAGAAATACTTATGAGCATAGTCTATCAATGAGGAGATAAGATAACAGTTATTTGCCATTAGATAAACATAGACAAATGCATAAAACATTTACTCATAAGCATGGAAAAGATAGAAGATGGAAGTCTGAACAATTTACAGTGAAAGAAGCTTCTATTTGAATTTGTTTTCCAAAATGTCTCTCATACATGAATAATAGCTAAGTCTCCAATGTCCAACCTCTCTCCCTTTGGCCACTCCATCAACACAAACCCTAAAACAAAGTATTTATGTGATATACATTTTTGTTGTAATTTAGTTTCTTCATATCATCAAAACATCCTCCTTGTGCTTGACCTTAAGCTAAGGTTCTACTTATACATGCTCACGAACTATGCTCTTTGTGTATCTTTCTTTCTAACATCCTTCTTCAACTTAGTAATCTTAGTAATTTTCCTTTGATGACGGGTTGCAACCTTGTAAGAAGATCCCAATACTCAATGATAGCTTAAGAGCCTATAAAATCTTCTTTTGATATAACTTTTCCACCCGAAATGGCTCAAAAATTAAAAACAAAGTTTTTACATGAGTTGTTAGTGCACTCAGTGTAAAAATAGTGCTTTGCGCTGCAAACTGAGGCTCAGTTGTCAGCACACTCGGTGTAAAAATAGTGCTTTGCACTGCAAACCAGTCTTCATGAGAAATAGTCATCAAATAGATGTCAATTCGGGTTTTGAAATGTAATGATGGGTTATTATGACCCACGAGTGACCTGGACCACTTAGAATTGACCCTTAGAAGTGAGAATGACTTGAATTAATGAGACATCAAATTATGCTAAATGACCAAGAAAACAAAGATTAAAATCACTTTCATGACTCAATGCTACCAGTACTTTATGGGAGCTAACATAGGGGGCAATGGAAAAGAATCAATGGGCTAATTGTGGTGATGAACAACAGGTTGCTGGAAAATCTCTTGTGAACCATCATTGGCAGGCAGTTCTGGTCGCATTGATACATGAGTAAGGACTGGGATGCCGAAAATTTTTTGATGTGCTTGGAAGGACAGTCTTTCAAGTCGGATCTGAAGAATCCCTTCGCCTACTAGGTTGAAGAACCCATCTTGGAAAAGATGGTTCAATTCCTAGGGGTCAGCATTAAAATGTATGGAGAACCGATATCTTTTATGACCCCTTTGCCAATTTCCCTTGCCTTTATTACCTCTGCCATTACTACCTCTACTGAAAAATCTCATCCTAAAGAAATGTTCCAATTATTTATGAAAACTCTTGACATTACATGCATCAACCCTACCTAAATAAAATCAAAGGTTGGCACTATCATCCTCAACAAAAGCACATGAAATCAATCCATTCATCATATTACTCAAATCGATAATTAATTTTTATTGAACAGGGAATGATAGGGTTATTGGGAAGATGAAGTGTTGGTAATGAACGAACAGTAGTAGCGTGGACGGGGTCCACCAGTGAATTTTTTTCAAGCAACATAGATGCAACTTCCATATCAAAACAATACTTCCATTTCCAATTTAAACACCAGTATAATGAACAGGAAATGAAATGGACATTTTTCCATTAAATAAAATAACATTTGTTCTTTTAAAATAACACACCCTTAATTGCCAAAAACATTTTAAATTGTAGGCAATCTCAAAGTTAAAGCCATAACAACTTCTATATCAAACCCAAAGAAAAATTCCAGGAGTGTCAAACTCAACCAGTCAATTCCTATCTTTCTTCTTCGAACAACAACACAATTTATACACAGACTGTCCATAATTCCAACTATCAACGACCATATACAGAGCACTTAGAGTAGACATGAGGAGGCGAACAAAAAGAATATGCCATTGAACTTTAACATTTACATCAACCAAATTAAATTTATGTACAATAGACTGGGTTCGAGACCCTTTATTTTATTAGTTGGTTTCTTTTCCTTTTTCCCAAAAATCAAATGACTCCAAACATCACCAAGTGAAAAAAACTATAATGAATTTCTTCTCCATGTATAATTTTTTTCTTTTATTTGCAGAGTTCTTTTCGTATGATGGATCATCAACAGAATTATTTCCATATGTTAAAATAGACCATGTCAAGTGTGCAATGGAGTGTAACATGGCCAATAAATATTCAACATATGAGGCTGGTATCTACTTCCAGTATTTGCTAAGTGACAGGTCGGGTTCAAAACCTTGGTGTTATTTTTCTTTTATTCACTATACATTATTCAAAACATCCAAAACTCTTGTAGGTAATCAGCCAATGGACCAAGGAGATATGAAAGTAATGAATCTTTTCATTGTCAGGTTAACACATAACCAAATCAAAACCAGAGTTCAAGTTTACAACAGTCACGACAATGGAGAGCAGTGTCTGAACATCTAGGTGGGTGGGACAACTCGGCAAGCGGGGTTTGTAACATGAAACCAAAACCTCCAACAAGGTTTGACGCAGTCGCTTTCAAGGTGGTCRCGAGGTAAAACCCAACTTTGCATTCATTCAAACTATGAAATGGAAACTAAATAGGGAAAAAAWTTCTCATGAGTAAAGAAGGAGGTAACAATATTCCATTTAAGGAACCCAGAACCGACCTTATCATTTGTTTGCCATAAAAACCCTCCAGAATTCTATCTCAGGACGTGGGTGATAACAAAAAAAAAATTATGTAACTCTATCAAYAGTAAGGAGCATAACAACCAGTCATCCACTCTAGGCACAGCCATAACCGAATACTTTCAACATGAAGGGGAATTTAAACAAATTCCAATTTGCAACATTCGAAACACCAACCAATATCATTTGCACAGACATAATACACATCTAGCTACCACATCTTTCAGAAAGCAAGAACTATGCATATGAATTCTAAGAGCCAACACAAATATTCTATCTAGAGCGAGTCTAGAATGATGAATGGAAGGGAGAGAGTCACCATACCTGTGAGGAAAGCGCCGAAAAGAACCAAGGACCACCACTATTCTCCAACGACCGAGAGAAATGGAGAAAAACTAACCAAAGAAACCAAATCTGTGGCAAGGTGAGGGTGGTGATCTCGAGGTGGATTGAACAGGGACCTGATGGTTGTATATAATACCAATTACTGACGAAGCAAAAGGTTGGGAGTAAGAGGCACCTCCGGTTCCACTACCACTACCTGTAGATGTCATGTTGAAGGTAATAAGTATAGGTGACGAAGGTGAACTAGCAGAATCGGAAAAAGTTCTCCTTAGAGCACTTTCTTGGGTTGACAGAATGATCTTCCTCCTTCTTATTTCAAAAATAGGAGTAGTTTCAGGGGACAATCCTCTTCTTCTTCGTGAGATGCGAGGATTTGAGGACATGAAAAAGAAAACCAAGGATTTAGGAAGAGAGAGGTTACTGCTGATTTTTGGGCTGCCTTTGCCTAGCTTCCCAGTGTTCACAGATACTTATATATCTTTCAATCACTTCCCAAGAGCGTTCAATTTCAGCACAAGTACTAGCCGTTTCTAAAATAGTGTTGAATAAGGTCAAAGAAATGTTAGTTTGGTCGTTAAGACCATTTCCGATATTGGGTTGTCTTGTAACAGGTATTGTCATGGAAAAAATTAGTCAAAGAGTATTTAGACAAAACAGAAAAATTTGAAGATAATCGTGAATACAATCAACCAGATAGATATGGAATATCTCCCCAGTATGGTCTCCAAATAAATGTTGAGGAAAAGTTATGGAAAACCTTATTCAAGCATTTCTATATCTTGTCGGGCTAAGACAAGATAGTTGGGAATGTTACTCGGGGTTTATAGACTCAAAAACAATCGCTTAATCCACAAGTATTAAGTAAAAAGCATCAAGGTTGATTTTATGTGTTAAAATATAACAGTGTCAAAGAAATAAACTTAAACAAAGTTACATGAATGTGTATAGAAATTATATAAATGTGTACATGGAGATAAAAGGAAAAGAATGAACCAGATCATTAAAACTCATGTGTGAGATTTAAACAATAATCTGATATTTCATTCTGATATACAAAACTGAGTTCTCTCTACAAACCCCTACGAGGGTAGGGACCAAAGTCAAATTTAGAATCCTTCGATGGGCACCATACAAAAAAACTCTAACAACCAGAAGAAAACTGAAGCTAAAAATATGGAATAGCTTGCCACCAAATGTTGTCACTTGACTCTGCAAGATATTCTTTATCAGACATGAAATTCAATTCATGCACAAACAAAAATACACAAACTGCCAAAGATAAATCATACACCTTTAAAACAAGCTATTGAAATATGTGATTCAGTTTTCGAATCTTGTTTCCTTCAATAAGACCCTATTGTCATCAAGAGGATTAAGCTCTCTAGTAAACTTAGAATGAATTAAAGTTGAAAGTATCTCACTAGTATAAAGAAAACCTTATGGTTGTAGTTCTCCTTCTATTCTATTCCCCTTGTCTCTTTATCTCATTGATCTTTTTTTCCTTCTCAATAAGTTAGGGTAGTTCGACTACCTTTCTTTAGTTAAGTCAAATTAGCTTAACTAATTAGTTGAGACAAGTAATAATAATATATATAAATAATGGTCTTAAATAATAATAACTAAATAAGTGGGACCCCTTGTGACTCCAAATTATTTATTTTAATAAGCATCAAACAATAAAATATAAAACTCAATCATTTGATTCCAATATATCCTCCTTGTAACTCTCGTTTTCATAATTATGATCAAATATTTTAAATATCAACAAAATATAATATGACCATATCCAAAAGTATCATATCCACGTTGTCCCAAAAAAACTTCCCTAACATATGTTTGTTGTCCAAAACTTTGTCAAAGTAAAAAATTGTCTTTATCATAAAAAAAAATAACATTAACCATTGTCAAAAAACATATTTATTGTAGGAGGCATTTGCCCTATTTTCAGTATTGTCCCCTTTTGAATTTTATGTGGCAGCGTTTGGCTAGTTGGAACCTTGAGGTTGAACTGCACTGATAACATAAGAACAATCATCCTTAAGATGAAGGCAGGAAGACACAAATTTGGAAGATTCTTTGGATGAGCTAGAGGGAGTGGCTACTCCTTTTCCCTTGTCCTGCACAGGCTCAGGGACATTTGTTTTTAACCTCTTACTAGCATGAGATGATTGCACGGGTGAGATGATCATTTTGGTCAATTTGATTCTTTGGTGGTGGAGGGGGTAATGGAAAAGAAGCAGTAGGCCAACCATGGTGATGAATAGCAAGTTGGTGGGAAATCTCTTGCCAACCATCATTGGCAAGGGGTTCTGGTCACATTGATACATGAGGAGGAACTGGGATGCCAAAAAAGTTTTGATGTTCTTGGAAGGGTGGTCATTTAGATCGGGGCTGAAGGATCCCTTGGATTACTAGGTTGAAGAACCCAACTTGGAAAAGATGGTTCAATTCATAGGGGTCATCATCAAAATGTGTGGAGAACCAAGGTCTTCTATGACCCCTCTGCCAATTTCCCCTGCCACTATTACCTCTGCTGAAAAAGCTCATCCTGAAGCAATGTTCCAATTAGTTATGAAAACTATTGATTGTACATGCATCAACCCTACCTAAATAAAATCAAAGGTTGGATCTATCATCCTCAACAAAATCACATGCAATCAATCCATTCATCATATTACTCAAATCGATAATTAATTGCTATTGAACATGGAATGATAGGTTATTGGGAGATGAAGGGTTGGTAATGAACGAAAAGTGGTAGCATGGACGGGGATCACCAGCGGATACTTTTCAAGCAACATAGATGCAACTTCCATATCAAAACAATACTTCCATTTCCAATTTAAACACCAGTCACTTCCTTCTCCTTTTTATTATTTCTTTTGAAATGTCATTTACAGAACAGGGAATTAAAATGAATATGGGAGGATGGTGGGCTTCTAAGGAGTGAAAAATGGTATAATGAACGGAAAATGAAATGGACATTGTTCCATTAAATAAAATAACATTTTTCTTTTAAAATAACATACCCTCAATTTCCAAAAACATTTTAAAATGTAGGCAATCTCAAAGTTAAAGCCACAACAACTTCTATATCAAACCCAAATCAAAATTCCAGGACTGTCAAACTCAGCCAGTCAATTCCTATCTTTCTTTTTCTAACAACAACACAATTTATACACAGACTGCCCATAATTCCAAATATCAACGATCATATACAGAGCGCTTAGAGAAGAAATGAGGAGGCCGAGAAAAAGAGCATGACATTGAACTTTAACATTTATATCAACCAAATTAAATTTATGTACAATAGACTAGGTTCGAGACCCTTTATTTTATTAGCTGGTTTCTTTTCCTTTTTCCCAAAAATAAAATGACTCCAAACATCACCGAGCGAAAACAACTATAACGAATTTCTTCTCACTGTATAATTTATTTCTTTTATTTGTAGAGTTATTTTCTTATGATGGAGCATCAACAGAATTATTTCCATATATTAAAATAGACCATGTCAAGTGTGCAATGGAGTGTAACATGGCCAACAAATATTCAACATATGAGGCTGGTATCTACTTCCAATATTTTCTAAGTGATAGGCTGGGTTCGAAACCCTGGTGTTCTTTTTTCTTTTATTCACTATACAGTCTTCAAAATGACCAAAACTCTTGTAGGTAATTAGCTAATGGACCAAGGAGATATGCAAGTAACGAATCTTTTCACTGTTGGGTTAACACATAACCAATTCAAAACCCAAGTTCAAGTTTACATCCGTCATGATAAGGGAGAGCAGTGTCTGAATAGCCAGGTGAGTGAGACAACTCGTCAAGCGGGGTTTGTAACATGAAACCAAAACTTCCAACGAGGTTTGACACAGTCGCTTCCAAGGTGGCCGCAAGGTAAAACCCAACTTTGCATTCATTCAAACTATAAAATGCAAACTAAGCAAGGAAACAACTTCTAATGAGTAGAGCATGAGGTAACAATATTCCATTAAAGGAATCCAGAACCGACCTTATCATTTGTTTACCATAAAAACCCTCCAGAATTGTATCTCGTCACGAGGGTGATAACAAACAAAAATTCTCATAACTCTATCAACATCAAGGAGCATAATAACCAGTCATCCACCCCAGGCACAACCATAACCGAATACTTTCAACATGAAGGAGCATTTAAACAAATTCCAATTTGCAACATTTGAAACGCTAACCAATATCATTTGCACATACATAATACAGATCCAGCCACCATATCTTTCATAAAGAAATCACTCTACATACGAATTCTAAGAGAAAACACAAAGATTATATCCAGAGCGAGGCTAGAATGATGAATGGAAGGGCAAGAGTCACCATAGATGTGAGGAAAGCACCGAAAAGAACCAAGGACCACCACTATTCTCCAATGGTCGATCGAAATGGAGGCAAACTAACCAGATCAACCAAATGTGCGACAAGGTGAGGGTGGTGAGCTCGAGCTGGGTAAGAACTATGTGTAGTAAATGCACGTCACTTATCCACCCACTCATTAATTGTGATCAACCATAGCTAGGGTGGAGTGCATCCAAACTTCGTCATTTGCATTAATCAAGTTTAATCCAAATCCAACATGTCACTTCCTTTTGCCAAATTGAAATGAAAACCCTCTATACCATAGTTTTATACCAGCATCAATTATATAATATGTCCCATATTTCTAACAAGCTCCACTTTGCAAGGATCGATTAACCTCGAACAATTGCATAAACCATAACTATTCTCCACATTATATAATCAATATCGCGAATGCAATATGTTATAATCAAAGTGAGTGTGAGTTGAAATCTGAATTTTAACCATATGCCAAAGTAGATGTATAATAGTTATAACCAAAGTGCTTGTCACTTTCCTTTGACTTTTAAATTGCTATCCCTTATCATCATTGGTTGCTTGTGAAACTTTGTTTGAATTCTTGTGTTTTCTCAAACTGTAATATGCTTCTGTTAGCAACATTTCTTGTATAGGGGTATTCTCCTCTCTGATTTTAGGCCTCTAGTGTAAACGCATAGAAGTGGGGTTTGAAATCCGGTTGGATGTGTTTTATTCAAGGGCCACAGCCATAAGTGCCAAGCGCAACTCACAGAAGAAGTCCATTTCGGGCTTAAAATCAAGCAAGCGAGCAGTCTGATTTCAATGGCAATGATCAATTGACGAAGCAGATCGACGATGATCGGGTTTTCAGAGCTGTCAAGTTGCCCAGGATTTAGCACGAAGGGTAGCGCCCATAGTTCAGGGCAAATCTGGGTCGTCCGATCCAATTGGGACAGGTGGCGGCTAGTCGGCGTATCGGGGATCGGTGTTTTTGGAGACAAGGAGCCTCCCATTCTTTACAGCTGAAATCGTCGATCGGTGAAACGCCGAAAGCACCTTTGAAGCTGAGCTCACGGTCTTAGCACCAGGTCACGTCAAGCGAGCATGTGGATGAAGTGGGCCCCCTTTTAAATAGCGGATGCTACCTCAGTCGTTTATCTTAAGGACACGCGACACACATCCGTGCCATGTCGGCATTCGGGAATTCGAGGAGTAAGCGCTCCTCGTCATTTCACCTCTCGAAACCTCGAATCCTGAAGTGCCGAAAGTGCCCAGAATCGGGCCCTTGGTTTTGGCGTCTAGTCACAAGGAGCAGGCCTGGAGGATGGGCGCTAGCATTTATCGTTCTGTACAAAAGGGAGGCCAAAAGCGTTGAATTGGGTTTCAGAGGGAAGGGGCATTGACGTGATCTAAATCCCGGTACCCGCTGGGTATGAATGAAGAAGAGAGAGGGTGGTTGAAACCTCGCCTCACTCATTAATTGCAAAGTATGGATGTTCTGGCTGAAAGTCTACCCGAGAAGGTCCTTTGTACTGGTTCTATTCATGGAAGCCACGTCGAGTCCTCAACTCACCAAGGAGGTCTGCACACGCTAGCTCGGCTCTTAATGCCTCAGCTACTTCCCTTGCAGGAGCCATGCGCAGTTAAGGTGGCGTCTGACAAAGAATAGTCGTCTAAATTTGGCAGAAGGGACACCAAGTCCTAGGTGCACGATCGGCCAGAGTCTACATTCGCAGACTGTCAGAAGACACGCATACGCAATATTTTAATCCAACATCTTGTTTTTGTTGTTGTTGTTTTGGAGTATATGTAGGCGTTTTCTCCATTTTTGTAAGAGTCGATGGTTGAGCTAGGCTCCCGATTGTAAAGTTTTGTTGCAGAACTAGTCGCTCTGGTTAATGTATAAGGCATTTGAGACTTCTTACTTTATGGATGTCAGATTCTCTTCCATATCTTTGTTTACTGTGTTAGAACAGCTCGGAATTGGAGGATCCAGTCGAGTTGCATTGTTGTAGGATGATGTAGGTTGGATCACTGCAACAGTCGCAACGTTTATAATCAGTTCTTGTGTTTTCTCAGCGCTGGAATGGCTTGGAATTGGAGGATCCAGTCAAGTCACCCTTCAGCTCTTTGAAACTCTAGACCAAGAGGATCTTGGCTTCTGAGTTTTTCTTCTTCAATCTTTCGAAGGCCTCTTGTCCGAGGCAATATTGCTCACTCTTCTCACAAGTCTTCCATCTACCACCCTTTAATCAACTTAYTGACGAAAGTTGGATCAAGACCTCCCTTGCTTTCTACATACCAGACCCTGGTTCTTGTGTCAATGTTKCTTTCCTGGGTCTCTTTCCATTCGACCACCCCCATTTATTAAATCGTGACATAAAAACTAATGGGTGTTGGGCTCTAYGCCTRCAAGCAATCCAGGAGTGACTTCCGTCGCCAATATTTYTGGGGCCATTGCCGAGGACGAAGTTGAAGATTTTCCCTGTGCAGAAYGACATTGAGCCTCTGATTCTAAAGGTGCATCCGACATCAGAGCCCTTCAAGATTGCTACTGTGCACCTGGTGACTCCATTGTTTCCACTTCAYTGTTTCATCTGTAGCTATTGTTAGCACACCTGAAAGCTGACCCTAAGGAKCTTTCTCGAGAAGGTTTCAGCAGTTGYTTTCTCAGCCTGAGAAGCTTCCTGGGGTAATGACAACGTTAAGATCTGGCCTTTGATGGTGAACAAGGACCAGGCATATTTGAAGTTGTGCATMTTTCACCTGGTGACTCCATGATTCAAGGATCGATTGGTGACTCCACTGGTTCGATATGGAGAAAATTCTGGCTCAAAGGTTTGCTTTCTGTGACTTTTCCCAGATAGTTGGTTTTCCTAATGCACTTCCTGATAGAGACCAATGGGAAGATTTCCTCCCTGAGTTTCATGCAACAAGTTGGGAGGAACCAGCTGAGCATTTACTGGACTTCCATGAAGCTATTCACTGACACAATATTACGCATGAGGATGTCCGGATTAAGCTCTTCAGGTATTCATTGAAGGGAGCTGCTCTTGAGTGGTGTCGATCTCTTCCCACTGCGAGCATCCGCTCTTTAACAGGTTTTCATACAGCTTTCAATTCATTTTGTAAAGACTACTATCCAGCTGATTGTTTGTTTGAAAATTGTTGTGAGGAGTTTTCTACACTTCATGAAGCCTCTGTTGGCCCTGAAGACCAGGTCCATGATGAAGCTTTTACTGTGGAGGAAAGCATTTTCCAGGAAAATATGGAGGTGTTGAATGATATTAATTGTGTTATCCCTAGAACGGAAGCATCTGACATCATATCAGTTGCCTCTATTCTTTTAGATGTTCATAACGATCAACATGCCTCTTGTGGAAATTGTGAGTTTATAGAGCAAATGTGGTCCATGGTAGATGACTCACTTGGATATCGGGTTGAAGCAGATGTTCCTAGCAGCTTTATTCATGATGACGAAGACCCCCTTTTTTAAAAAGAGGGGTTAGTTGTGGAAGAGGTTTCTTCTCTTTTCCCCAAGGGGGTTTCTCACGATATATTTTTACCTGGGATTAAAGAGAAAAGGATTATGTATGAGCAGCCAAAAGCAGCAGGTCCCACTGTCCCTGAAACGGAAATTTTCGATGGGATCACTGTTCTGGAGGAGGGTCATATCAATGAAGGACAACCCCTTTTTGATGTATATTATAGTGATGATGAGCAGCAAGCTTATCCTGCATTTGATCACTATAAAGATACTGAAGATCCAGTCAGCAAGCAGAACCACCCCATGGTTCCTATTTATGATGAATACGAATCTGACCCGAGGGAGAGCCAGGAAGAGGAAAAGGAACCAGAGGAACAGCTGAGCACATATTTCATTCCAGAGCCAGTCAGCGAGAAGATACCGCCTGAGATCAGTGAGCCTATGTCATTTGTCCACTCACCTGTGCTTATCAAATATATTCAACCACATGTGAGAAAATCTATAGCAGAGGAGGCTGTCTGTCACCAATTTTCTGAAATTCACCACTCATTCTATGACCCTGTCGGCGAATACATGGAGTGGCATGTCCTTTATGCCTTGGAGCCACCCTATTTCATATCAACTTCATCCTGTGAGGAGAAGTTGAAGAGTGTAGCCATTCTACTATCACGGTTACACTATCTGCTGGTGATCATTGACAGAAGGAAGGAGCTTCTATCCAGGAAGTTGCTCGAATGGCTATGGCGGAAGTTTTCTTTCACCTAGCCCATGTAAAATATTTTCTTAGCATTAGGACTGTATATAAATAAGCTATTTTGAGCATGTATCTTGTTTTGTTTTACTTTTACTTTTTCGGCCTATATCTTCAGCAGGGGGTGTTTTGAGCTTGACTCCATGGCCCAACAGCAAGGCACTGGAACTGCAAAATGAGTTCTTAGAGCATCACAGGGACGACTCTATCCCCCATGGAGCCTAATGTTAGAAACATTTCTTGTATAGGGGTATTCTCCTCTCTGATTTTAGGCCTCTGGTGTAAACGCATAGAAGTGGGGTTTGAAAGCCGGTTGGATGTGTTTTATTCAAGGGCCGCATCCATAAGCATCGAGCGCAGCTCACAGAAGAAGTCCATTTCGGGCTTAAAATCAAGCGAGCGAGCAGTCTGATTTCAACGGTAAGGATCAATTAACGAAGTAGATCGACGGTCATCGGGTTTTGGGGGCTGTCAAGTTGCCCGGGATTTAGCACGAAGGGTAGCGCCCATAGTTCAGGGCAAATCTGGGTTGTCCGATCCAATTGGGACAGGTGGCGGCCAGTCGGCGTATCGGGGATCAGTGTTTCGGGAGACAAGGAGCCTCCCATTCTTTACATTTGAAATCGTCGATCAGTGAAACGTCGAAAGCACCTTTGAAGCCGATCCCATGGTCTTAGCACCAGGTCACGTCAAGCGAGCCTGTGGATGAAGTGGGCCCCCTTTTAAATAGCGGATGCTACCTCAGCCGTTTATCTTAAGGACATGCGGCGCACATCCGTGCCATGTCGGTATTCGGGAATTCGAGGAGTAAGCGTTCCTCTTCATTTCACCTCTCGAAACCTTGAATCCTGAAGTGCCGAAAGCACCCAGAATCGGGCCCTTGGTTTTGGCATCTGGTCACAAGGAGCAGGCCTGGAGGATGGGCGCTAGCATTTATCGTTTTGTACAAAAGGGAGGCCAAAAGTGCCGAATTTGGTTTCAGAGGGAGGGGGCACTGTGTTCTCCAGACCCTGATTTGACGTGATCTAAATCCCGGTACCCGCTAGGTATGAATGAATAAGAGAGAGGGTGGTTGAAACCTCGCCTCACTCATTAATTGCAAAGTATGTATGTTCTGGCTGAAATTCTACCCGAGAAGGTCCTTTGTACTGGTTCTATTCATGGAAGCCACGTCGAGTCCTCGACTCGCCAAGGAGGTCTGCACATGCTAGCTCGACTCTTAATGCCTCAGCTACTTCCCCTGTAGGAGCCATGCGCAGTTAAGGTGGCATCTGACAAAGAATAGCCGTCCGAATTTGGCCAAAGGGACACCACATCCTGGGTGTACGATCGGCCAGAGTCTGCATGCGCAGACAGTCAGAAGACATGGAGACGCAATATTTTAATGCAGCGTCTTGTTTTTGCTACTGTTGTTGTTTTGGAGTATATGTAGGCATTTTCGCCATTTTTTTAAGAGTCGATGGTTGAGCTAGGCTCCTGATTGTAAAGTTTTGTTGCAGCGCTGGTCGCTCTAGTTAATTTATAAGGCATTTGAAACTTCTTACTCTATGGATGTCAGTTTCTCTTCCATCTCTTTGTTTACTGTGTTAGAACAACTCGGAATTGGAGGATCCAGTCGAGTTGCGTTGTTGTAGGATGATGTAGGTTGGATCACTGCAACAGTCGCAGCGTTTCTAATCAGTTCTTATGTTTTCTCAGCGCTGGAATGGCTTGGAATTGGAGGATCCAGTCGAGTCACCCTTCAGCTCTTTGAAACTCTGGACCAAGAGGATCTTGGCTTCTGAGTTTTTCTTCTTCAAGCTTCTGAAGGCCTGTTGCCCGAGGCAGTCTTTCTCACCCTTCTCACAAGTCTTCCATCTACCACCCTTTAATCAACTTACTGACGGAAGTTGGATCAAGACCTCCCTTGCTTTCTACATACCAGACCCTGGTTCCTATGTCAATGTTGCTTTCCTGGGTCTCTTTCCATTCGACCACCCCCATTTATTAAATCGTGACATAAAAACTGATGGGCGTTGGGCTCTGCTCCTGCAAGCAATCCAGGAGTGACTTCTGACGCTAACAGCTTCCTAAAGTTGTTGTGAATGCAATTCATAGAAGTGTTTCTTTTTCACCATGAACTACAAGGGGGTCCCACCTATCTAGTATATTATAAAGTATATGTATATAAATAAATAGGCATTGCAACCCATTTGCAGAAAGGGGTATTATGGTGTGCTCATGGGCGTCAACAAACTGGCGACTTCACAAGGAAATTTGTTTCTAACAGATTCAGAAATCTGTATGTCTGGTTTCAAAGACCAGTAGAAGTAGATGATAAAAAAAAATTGTTGAAAAGAATAGTTATGCAACAGGGGAAAAAAGATGGATTAAGGGAAATAATGAGACGGGACTTTGGGAATAACTCATGAAAAGTGGTACGTATGAGGGGGTTGGTCATATATGAATAACATTCGAGCAATATATAACATATAATTATTCTTACAGTTTCAAGGAGAATGTTTCTGATTTTCTCTTTGGATCTCAGGATGGAGGGAAGAAAGGGATAGCAGAGACAGGGAAGAAGACAAAATCAACTATCCTACAACGGTGTTGAAAGAAAAAAGCAATTCCAGTGATGTCTGAAAGGAGGACATCGTGACAGTTGTGTGTATCTTATTTTTTTTCGATCAACAATATTTACAGAATGACATTAATATGGAAAAACTGATCTGGATTTTATTTCTGAGAATAATAATAATAAAAAAACAGAAATTAAAACTCAACCAACCAAAGTAAAAAAAGAAAACATTAAAACAAAAGACTATATACATAAGTCATTTTAAACAAGCATTAATGATCAGGTTGGTTCCACATAATGTTTCAAGTGGGAACCATTAGTGTTGTAAGAGAACAATCACTCTTCCAAATCCTTTAGAAGGTATGAATTTGCACCTAGGACAAAAGTTATTTTAAAACGACCTAGCCATAGTTTTTGGAACTTTGAGTGTATTCCTCTCTTAGCATGAGTTGAGTCCCATAGTAGGACTTTCTCGTCAATATTGAATTCGGCATCTTTTGCTTGTCTGTTAAATTACTTTTCCACAGTTTGTTGCCTTCTCTTTATGTTCTCTAGGGAAAAATTCCTTTGTTCTTCCAGGGCTAACAGTGCATTTATTATTTGGGGAACATTGGAAGAATTTAATTCTTCAATATTTAACATCAGCCGTAAGGAGGAAAGCTCCAACTCAGTAGGAAGAATAGCCTCTTGACGATATACGAGCTGAAAGGGAGTGAAGCATGTGCTCTCCTTGGTGGTTGTTCGATCTGCCCAGAGAGCATAGGTGAGAAGTGTGTGCCACTGGTGAGGTTTATCTTCTATGGTCCTCTTAATGATCCTAACCAGATTATTGTTAGTGGACTCGGCTTGCCCATTTCCTTGGGGGTAATAGGTTGATGAATTTAAATGTTTGACCCCTAATTTAACCAGAAATTGAGTTAACTTTGCATAAATGAAAGTTGGGCCATTGTCCGTAATGATCTCTAATGGGATGCCAAATCTGGAAAATATATTAGTTTCTAGGAAAGAAATTGCATGCTCATCTTGTGTGTGCTTAAGAGGGACAACCTTGGTCCACTTAGTAAAGTAACCAGTGGTTGTCAAACTAAAAATATTCCATGCAGAAGATGGAGGATTGATAGGGCTAATAAAGTCTAGGCCCCATTTAGAAAAAAGGAAATCTGGGAGGACAGGTCGTAACGGCATGGCAGAAAGATGTTGTTTCCCAGCAAATTTTTGGCACTTATCACAAGATCTTGCGAATTTATAGGAGTCTCGAAATATTGAAAGAGAATAGTAACCATTTCTTATGATTTTAATGACAGTAGCTTTACTAGAAAAATGGCCACCAATGTGAATGACAGAAACCGATGATCCATGGATTTCATGTAACAATTTTTGTTCTTCTTCATCATTCACACATCGAAGTAATAAACCATCAACAGTTCTTCTAAAAAAAAGTATCCTAAAATGATATACCTGGAAGATTTGAGGCGGAGTTTCCTTCTTTGGTGAGGATCCAAGTTATCTGGGCATTTTTGGTGTTGCGAGTAATACACCATATTTCTATACCAAGGATATTCAGCTATAGAAAGAGTTTGATTTTCAATATAGAATAGAGTTGAAAGAGGATTATCTTGGTTATCAAGTTCTTCACTTGGTTCAGGGTGTTGAGCTAAGTGAAGGGCTAAGTCTCGTCCCTTGATTGTTTTTGAAGTCGTGATGATTAATTCATGCTCCTGAATTTTGGCAAGCCAATGTGCAAGTTTTCCTGAAAGATAAGTTTGTGAGAGAAGAAACTTGACAGCAAGCAAAGGGACTTTTACATGCGTATGTTTGCCTAAAAGAAAGTGGCGAAATTTTTCTATAGCCTTAACAAGAGCAAAAGCTTGTTTTTCAATATAAGAGTACTTGATTTCATCATCTGATAAACTTTGGTTCATCTATGTTATAGGATTTTTGATGTTTTGGTCATCACTTTGTAAGATGATAGCAGAAATTGCTTCCTCAGTGGCATTGGTATATATGATAAAATCTTCTCAAATCTAGTTTCACCAAAATCGGTGTGGAACTGGTTGCTTTCTTAATCCTAAGGAAAGCATTTTAGACGTCATTTGTCCAAGAAAAAGAATGATCTTGCTTCAAAAGATTATGAATTGGTTTAACCATGACAGCAAAATCAGAAACAAACCTACGGACAAAATTGAAAATGCCCATGAAATCTTGGACTTATTTCTTGGAGGTGGGGGCAGGAAGGTTTAGAATCGCATTAATTCTTTCGAAATCAATGCTTATTCTTGAATCAGTAGTAATATGACCGAATATTTTTCCCTTAGTGACACCAAAAATGGATTTGGAAGGATTTAAAGAAATGCCAATTTTTTTGCAATGCATGAAAACTTTTCTAACATTACCAAAATGATCCAATTGGTTCTTTGAATAGACAGTCAAATCATCAAGATAAAATTGGATAATTTTACCGATCAAATCATCAAAATCTATTTGTGTATATATTTGAAAGGTGGCACCTACATTAGACAAGGCAAAAGGCATACGTTCATAAGAAAATGTGCTCCAGCGTGTAGTAAATGTGGTTTTATATCTATCAGTCCTTTTTACCTTGATTTAATTATATCCAGAAAATCCATCAAGTAAGGACATCATTTGTGACCCTGCAACCTATTGTAAAATCATTTCCATATTAGGGAGAGGAAAATGATCTTTGACACTTACTTTTTTCAATGTGTGGAAATCGACACATAATCTGATCTGACCAGTAGTCTTCCGAATAGGAATCAAGTTTGAAACCCACTCAGAATACTTAATTGGAAAGATTATACCAGCTTTCAATAATTTTTCCAACTCTTTCCTAATAGTAGCTTCAAGTGCAGGATTAATAGGTATTTGTTTTTGCCTAACTGCTTTTACCCCTTCCTTGATAGGAATGGCATGTTGTATGAGAGCGGGATCAAAACCATGAAGATCCTCATATGACCATGCAAAAACATCTTGAAATTCACGAAGTAGTTCTGTGAATTTCGCCTTTTCTTCATCAGAACATTGGGCACCTAGTTTAACGATCTTTGGAGATTCGGGTGTCCCAAGGTTCAAGGAAATGGTATCACCAACTTTCCTTTTTGACTCCTCTTCCTTATGTGTCTCTTTGTTTCTTAGATGACTCGACAAAAATGAACTTTCGAGAGGATTCAAGTCTTTAGGAAATTTATCGTCTTCAATGGATATGATTTCCTTGTTCTTAAATAGTTCATTTCGTATGAAAGCGCAAATGCCTTCATCACTTGGGAACACCTACCATGATTCCACATTATCAGGGATATGAGGACAATATAGAGATTGAAAAGTACAATCAGGTCTTTGAGGAAAAATTTGTCGGGTCGGGGATGTTGTGAACACAACTAGCCTATCATCCATTGAATTCAGTTCTTGCTTAACATGAGTGATGTCAAATGATAACAGGTTTGACATGAGCATCCAAACATCTTGGGTATAGTGTTTAAGCAACTTATTGCTAGGCGAATAAATCTTACATACAAGTTTCACAACAAGTTTGGAATCACCAAAGACTGTAACGTGGCCGCAACCAAGTTTATATGTGTTTTTTATGCCGAACAATAAGGCCTCAAACTCGGTGACGTTGTTCGTGCAAGCAAATTATAACCTATAAGAAAAATTGTGGATTTTACCTATAGGAGAATATAGAATAATGTCAGGTCCATTACCTTCATTTGAGCACGAGTCATCGAAATGCCAATGCCACATGTCATCGTCAAAATCAATTGGTTCAAGGATAGTGTCACCCTCATCAGCGAAGATAGAGTATACTCCCAAATCTTCCTCAAGATAATTTACATTAGGTTGGGGAACACTCTCTATGTATGGTGAAATTCCTCCTTCCCTCAGGACTATAATGTTCTTTTCATTCCTAGGGATAGACAAATGTGTTCCGTCAAGCGAAACATATCCACTCGTTAAGGCCTTCTTGTCTCTTCCTAAAATAATTGAATAATTGTTTATTGGCATATCAATTACCTGGATATTGAGAGTTGTTCTTATTTCAGGATGCATGCACAGAAATAAGGTTACATCTTTGATTTCACCTATAGTTGACTATTGCAGACTGTTATAAGAGAACATGCTTCTAGAATTTTCATTAGTGCACGATAAGCTAAGCTCTTCCATGATAATTTTTGACATTACATGTGGACCAGACCCACCATTAATTAGCCAACAATGAGATATTTTATCCATAATTTTTACAAAAATGTAAAAAGGGGGATTTTTTACAGGGTTCCTAAAATTATTTACACCTATTTTATTTACAGTTCAATCCTCTTCTTTTGACTCTTGAAAAAGATTGGATATGGTAGAGA
This sequence comes from Picea engelmannii, assembly GCA_009831015.1. Taxonomy (NCBI): domain Eukaryota; kingdom Viridiplantae; phylum Streptophyta; class Pinopsida; order Pinales; family Pinaceae; genus Picea; species Picea engelmannii. The sequence continues at coordinate 625,067 of ML780929.1, forward strand.
CTTTACCTTCCATAAAATTCTTGAGATGATTTTGTTGTTCAGGGATGGAAACCATATCCAAAAGAGTATCATCATCCTTGATATTAGCCAATTGGTTAAGGATGTTGTATTTGGAAGAGGGAACAGGGGAAGGCATCCCTTGATTTTCTGAAACTCTGGCAGCCTATGTATTAGTACTTTGAGAAGACATGCTTGGTGTGGAAGAAGTACGAGGGGTATCATATTTACCCTTGGCTATGTAAGTTGTGTTCTTGGTATTGATTACCATAACATCCTCAGGTTCAACCCAATCTAGAACTGCGATTATGGTGTCGGGCCTCTTGCCAAAGATCATTCTCT
>ML780929.1:630066-644206 GCA_009831015.1 Picea engelmannii
CGACAGCTAAAAAACTACACTATAAAGAACAAGTATCCTCTACCCCGAATTGATGACCTCTTTGATCAGCTAAGAGGAGAAAATATATTCTCAAAGATTGACCTGAGGACAGGATACTATCAGGTAAGAATCAAGGAAGAAGACATTCATAAGACAACCTTTAGGATCAGGTATGGGCATTATGAATTTGTAGTGGTGCCATTTGGACTAACCAATGCACCAGTTGTCTTCATGTGCTTAATGAACAGCATATTCAGAAATTATTTGGATAAGTTTGTCATAGTATTCCTAGATGAAATACTTATCTATTCTAAGTCTGAAGAGGAGCATAAACATCACTTAAGAATGGTATTGCAAGTACTGAGAGAACATCATTTCTATGCCAAGTTGAGTAAGTGTTATTTTTACCAAAAGAAGACCCATTACTTGGGACACATTATTTCAGAGCAGGGCATAGCAGTAGATCCAGAGAAGATTGAATCCATTAGAGGACGGCCAGCACCCAGTAATGTGTCAGACTTTAGATATTTTATGGGATTAGATGGCTACTACAGAAGGTTCATAGTAGGGTTCTCTAATATTGCTCATCCCATCACTTATTTGCGAAAGAAGGGAACTAAATTTGAATGGACACTCAAGTGTAAAAAGAATTTTAATATGTTGAAGGAATTACTTACTAGTGCACCTGTGTTAAAGATTGGTGACCCAAATGAAAGTTTTGTGGTATGTATAGATGCATGTAAGGAAGGACTTGGGGGAGTCCTCGCGCAAAATGGACATGTCATTGGATATGAGTCCAAAAATCTTAAGGAACTATGTCACGCATAACTTGGAACTTGTTTCCATTGTTCACGCCTTGAGGATGTGGAGGCATTATCTCATGGGGAAGAAATTCGAATTAAGGATAGACCACATTGGCCTAAAGTATATTTTTGAACAGCCAACATTGAATGCTAAGCAAACAAGATGGCTAGAATTTTTAAGTGAATATGACTTCGATATCAAGCATATAAAGGGCAAGGAGAATAAAGTTGTCAATGCACTTAGTAGAAGAGTTCATCTCATGCATGCTACTGCTGTCAGTATGCATCAGTCGGACTTGAAGAGAAGAATTTTATATGGTCTTGTTACAGATCAGCATTACCTACAGGTAAAGGAAAAATTACAGCAAGTAAATGTATAGCAAAAAATAAAGGAGTATGAGATAAGGGAAGACAGATTACTCATGCATAAAAATAGAATCTATGTTCCTAGCTCCAGAGAACTGAGGAATTTGGTACTAGAGGAAATGCATGATGTTCCTTATGTTGGACATCCCGATTACCAAAAAACAATTACAGCAGTAAGAAGCCAGTTCTTTTGGCCGGGAATGAAGAAGGATGTTGTTGATTACATCACTCGATGTATGGAATATCAGAAGGTGAAGGTTGAGCATAGGCACCCAGTGGGGCTGCTACAGCCATTGCTAGTCCTAGAGAAGAAATGGGAAGTGATCACCATGGATTTCATCACATGATTACCTAGAACGAATAAGCAATATGATTCAATCATGGTGGTGGTTGACAAATTAACAAAGGCTTCTCATTTTGTGCCTGTGAAGAAAACACATACAACAGCTAATATTGCAGAAATTTTCATGAAGGAAATTGCTAGGTTGCATGGGATACCTAGGACAATTGTCTCGAACAGAGATACAAAGTTTACCTCTAATTTATGGAGGGGATTGTTTAAAGATTTGGCACAAATCTAAACTTTAGCACAGCATATCATCCCCAGACAGATGGGAAAACAGAGAGGGTCAATCGAATAATTGAAGACATGCTAAGAATGTATGTGATGGATAAACCATCTAAGTGGGAAGATTACTTACACTTGGTTGAGTTTGCACATAATAATGGGTATCAAGATTCATTGAGAATGAGCCCATTTGAAGCCTTGTACAGTAGGAAATGTGATACTCCAGTAAGTAGGGACAACCCAGCAAATAGAGTGGTACTTGGGTCGGAGTTGCTCAGGGACATGGAAGACCAGGTGGTTAAGATCAAGCAAAATTTAAAGGCAACTCAGAATAGACAGAAATTTTATGCAGACAAGAACGGGACAGCTAGAGAATTTAAAGAAGGGGAGCATGTACTTTTGAAAATGAAGCCCAAGAAAAGCTCATTGAAATTGGTTAGTTGAACAAAGTTGGCAACCAGATTCTGTGGTCCATTTGAAATATTGGACAGAATAGGGCCAGTTGCATACATGCTTGCATTGCCTGCTTCCATGAGTGTGCATAATCTATTTCATGTATCTTTACTAAATAAATATGTACATGACCCTAACCATGTTATTGATTGGCATCTGATTTAGGTAGAGACGGAGGGAGACTTTCAGGTTCATCTAGTGCCGGTATTGGACAGAAATGTCAAAATTCTCTGGAATCGAGTTATAGAGCTGGTAAAAGTTCAGTGGACCTGCTACGGTCCTGAAGATGCTACCTGGGAGCATGAAGATGCCATGCGGGCAGAGTACCCGCGACCTTTTGAATAAATTTGAGATTTTGATCTCTATTTTGTATATGCACTAAGGACAGTGCCAAGATAAGGGGGAGGGGATGTAACACCCCTAGTTTTGAACCCCCATTTTAAATAATGTATTGTTACAATGTTGAGAGGAAAGGGTACCCAAACAATTATTAAAAGGCCAGTGTGCCCATGTAATGTTTTCTATCATTATTAATAATAAATACATGGCTGGTTGCTAGACTGACAAGGACTAGAGTTATAGGGGGCTATGATTCCACAAGAGAGAGGGCTTGAGGGGCTAAGTGTTTATTCCTATGTTAATTACCCTTTCTACCTAAGGGAGGGGATCAGTTACGTGAGCTTCTTGGGGAAGGCTAGGAGTTTCTTGATTCCCCACGAAGTTACTTAAACCCGCCTCTCGTCTGATGGAGGGGTTCGACTGATGGCTTGTTCACTCATTCTCCTATACGTTCATTCATTTCCCTCATGCACTTCCATGCAGTCACTCACCCATTCATTGATCCATGCTCATTCACATCTTGGCTTGGGAAAGGGAACCGAACTCCTGAATATTAGCCATGGGATAGTTGGTTGATGGTCATTGGTGCAATCCAGCCATGACTTGGGGCATGCATGTCTGAGGTGTGTTGGCCTATGCCCTGTTTTTCTCACAATTGTGAGTCCTGAGAGTTACAGCATTGAGATTTTGGGCCAGTTGTTTTGGAGGCCCTGGAAAAAGGAGAAGGACTGCCTAAGGGACTGCATGGTAGAGAAGGGTGGAGGTCCATTATCTTAGGTGGTACAGGCTGGGTGGAAGAGAGTTGGGTACTTGGATTGTTGTGGGTGTTGGGAAACCTGTAAGAGCTTGAGAGATGACTAGTTTGGGAACCCAAGTACACTCTGGAACCATCCTTGTGGATTCATAGCCCTGGCTCGAGGGTGACACTGCTGTTGAGATTTGGAGCAGGGGTGTCTACGGTTGGGTGGAACATCCTTGGTCTGCAGCCATTTGGTGTCGCCTTTTTATAAAGATAAGTGCTCTTTATTGTGATATTATTATCTGTGTATGAATGTGTTCTGTTGTGTATTTTAATTATCATTTAACTAAATCTTAGATTATGCATTCTTGTTGGATATTATTGTGCATGTCGTTAAATATTTTATCTTATGTGTCCTTATTAAAGAAATAAGGTATTGGTAAGAGAAAGAAGTCCAAGGGCAGGCTTGTAGGTAGCATGCCCCGACCCGTGGTTGGTTGGGGATGTTACACTTAATGGTTTCACCATATTTATAGGAAATGTTTGTGTATTCCCTTAACTGCTAAGTTGGACTGTTGGATTGTCCATAAGTGGACTTGAACCAATAATCCAACCCTTCCCAAGTAGAAAAAATATTGGGAGGGAGGTCAAAAACATCTGTCACAACATTCCCTTCGAGGGAGTTGACAAAAGATGCATGCAAGTGTCGCTATCATTGGCCCCTATGTTATGACAAGCATTTGAAAATGATACTAGGTGTTCATTTGTGGTAACGGTATTATTTCCTAAAAATTTAGGTAAATGTTCCTTAAACTTTGGTAATGGGTGAGTAGCCAGTGCCAAATTTAGGGGAGAGGACACATGCCAGGGGGTATTCGTAGCATCTTCTTCGAAATGAAAAAGCCCATATTTCTTTATCACTTTAGTCGGATTGGTATTGGATTGAACGGGGACTTGATAGTTCTATATACTACCAATTAATGACAAAGCAGAAGTTTGGGAGGAGGAGGCACCTCCGGTTCCACTACCACTACTCGCAGATGTCATTCTGAAGGTAATAGGTATAGGTCATGAAGGTGAACTATCATAATCGAACAAATTTCTCCGTAGATCACTTTCTTGGGTTGACAGAACAATCTCCCTCCTTCCTATTTCAAAAATAGGAGTAGTTTCAGGGGACAATCCTCTTCTTCTTAGTGAGATGCGAGGTTTTGAGGACATGAAAAAGAAAACCAAGGATTAAGGAAAACAGAGGTTACTGATGATTTATGGGATGCCTTTGCCTAGCTTTCCATCATTCATGGATACTTATATCTCTTTCAATTACTTCCCAAGAGCGTTCAATTTCAGCACGAGTACTAGCAGTTTCTAAAATAGTGTTGAATAAGGTCAAAGCAATGCTAGTTTGGTCATTAATACCGTTTCCAATATTGGGTTGTCTTGTAACAGGTACTGTCATGGAAAAAATCAGTCAAGGAGTATTTAGACAAAATGGAAAAATTTGAAGATAATCATGAATACAATCAACCAGAGAGATATGGAAGATCTCCCCAGTATGGTCTCCAATAAATGTTGAGGAAAAGGTATGGAAAACCTTACTCAAGCATTTTCAGATCTTGTCGGGCTAAGACAAAATAGTTGGGAATGTTACCCGGGGTTTATAGCCTAAAAAACAATCGCTTAATCCAAAAGTATTAAGTACAAAGGATCAAGGTTGGTTTTATGTGTTAAAATATAACAATGTAAAAGAAATAAACTTAAACAAAGTTGCATGAATGTGTACATAAATTATACAAATGTGTACATGGAGATAAAAGAAAAAGAATGAACCAGATCATTAAAACATGTGTGTGAGATTGAAACAATAATATGATATTTCATGTATTTCATTCTGAGATACAAAACGGAGTTCTCTCTACAAACCCCTGTGAGGGTAGGGACCAAAGTCAAATTTAGAATCCTTTGATGGGCACCATGCAAATATACTCTAACAACAAGAAGAAAACTGAAGCTAAAAATCTAGATCATCTTGCCACAAAATGTTGTCACTTGACTCTGCAATATATTATTTATCAGTCATGAAATTTAATTCATGCACAAACAAAAATACACAGACTCCCAAAGATAAAACATACACCTTTAAAACAAGTTGTTGAAATATGTGATTCAGTTTTTGAATCTTGTTGCCTTCAATAAGACCCTGTTGTCATCAAGAGGATTAAGCTTTCTAGTAAACTCAGAATGAATGAAAGTTGAAAGCATCTCACTAGTATAGAGAAAACCTTATGGATGTAGTTCTCCTTCTATTCTCTCCCCCTTGTCTCTTCATCTCATTGAACTTTTATTCCTTCTCAATAAGTTAGGGTAGTTCAACTACCTTTCTTTAGTTAAGTCAAATTAGCTTAACTAATTAGTTGAGACAAGTGATAATAGTATATATAAATAAAGGTATTAATTAATAATAACTAAATAGGTGGGACCCATTATGACTCCCAATTATTTCTTTTAATAATTATCAAACAATAAAATATAAAACTCGATCAGTTGACTCCAATATATCCTCCTTGTAACTCTCATTTTCATAATTATGATCAAATATTTTAAATATCAGCAAAATATAATATGACCATATCCAAAAGTATCATATCCATGTTGTCCCAAAAAAATTGCCCTGACATATGCTTGTTGTCTAAAACTTTGTCAAAGTAAAAATATTGTCTTTATCATAAAAAATAACATTAACCATTGTCAAAAACCATATTTATTGCGGGAGGCATTTGGCCTCTTTTGACTATTGTCCCCTTTTGAATTTTTTGTGGCAGCCTTTGGCTGGTTGGAACCTTGAGGTTGAACTGCACTGATAACATAAGAACAAGCATCCTTAAGATGAAGGCGGGAAGACAGGAATTTGGAAGATTCTTTGGATTAGCTAGAGGGAGTGGCTACTCATTTTCCCTTGTCTTGCACAGGATCGGGGATATTTGTTTTTAACCTCTTACTGGCATGAGATGATTGCACGGGTGAGACAACATGATCAGCTTGGTCAATTTGATTCTTTGGTGGTGGAGGGGATAGTGGAAAAGAAGTAGTAGGCCAACTGTGGTGATGAACAACAGGTTGGTGGACAATCTCTTGCCAACCATCGTTGGCAGACGGTTATGATCGCATTAAGACATGAGGAGGAACTGGGATGCCGAAATATTTTTAATTTGCTTGGAAGGGCAGTCTTTCAGGTCGGGGATGAAGGATCCCTTGACTTACTAGGTTGAAGAACCCATCTTGGAAAAGATGGTTCAATTCATGGGGGTTAGCATCAAAATGTGTGGAGAACCGAAGTATTCTATGACCCCTATGACAATTTCCCTTGCCTCTATTACCTCTACCATTATTGCCTCTGCTGAAAAATCTCAACCTAAAGCAATCTTCCAATTAGTTATGAAAACTCTTGATAGTCCATGCATCAACCCTACCTAAATAAAATCAAAGGTTGTCTCTATCATCCTCAACAGAAGCACATGAAATCAATCCATTCATCATATTACTCAAATCAATAATTAATTTCTATTGAATGGTGAATGATAGGGTTATTGGGAAGATGAAGGGTTGGTAATGAATGAAAAGTGGTAGCATGGAAAGGTACCACCAGTGGATACTGTTCAAGCAACATAGATGAAACTTCCATATCAAAACAATACTTCCATTTCCAATTTAAACACCAGACACTTCCTTCTCCTTTTTATTATTTCTTTTGAAATGTCATTTACAGAACAGGGAATTAAAATGAATCTGGGAATATGGTGGGCTTTTAAGGAGCGAAAAATGGTATAAAGAACGAGAAATGAAATGGACATTGTTCCATTAAATAAAATAACACTTTTTCTTTTAAAATAACATACCCTTAATTCCCAAAAACATTTTAAATTGAAGGCAATCTCAAAGTTAAAGACACAACAACTTCTATATCAAACCCAAAGCAAAACTCCAGGACAGTCAAACTCAGCTAGTCCATTCCTATCTTTCTTCTTCGAACAACAACACAATTTTTACACAGGCTGTCCATAATTCCAACTATCAACAATCATATACAGAGCGCTTAGAGAAGACATGGGGAGGCCGAGAAAAAGAACATGTCATTGAACTTTAACATTTACATCAACCAAATTAAATTTCTTTACAATAGACTAGGTTCGAGACCCTTTATTTTATTAGTTAGTTGCTTTTCCTTTTTCCCAAAAATCAAATGACTCCAAACATCACCGAGCGAAAACAACTATAACGAATTTCTTCTCATTGTATAATTTATTTCTTTTATTTGCAGAGTTATTTTCGTATGATGGAGCATCAACAGAATTATTTCCATATATTAAAATAGACCACATCAAGCGTGCAATGGAGTGTAACATAGCCAACAAATATTCAACATACGAGGCCGGTATCTACTTCCAGTATTTGCTAAGTGACAGGTTGGGTTCGAAACCGTGGTGTTCTTTTTCTTTTATTCACTATACAATCTTCAAAACGACCAAAACTCCTGCAAGTAATCAGCTAATGGACCAAGGAGATATGCAAGTAATGAATCTTTTCACTGTTGGGTTAACACGTAACCAATTCAAAACCTGAGTTCAAGTTTACAACGGTCAGGACAAGGGAGAGCAGTGTTTGAACAACCAGGTGGGTGGGACAACTCGGCAAGCGGGGTTTGTAACATGAAACCAAAACTTCCAACAAGGTTTGACACAGTCGCTTCCAAGGTGGCCGTGAGGTAAAACCCAAATTTGCATTCATTCAAACTATGAAATGGAAACTAAACAAGGAAACAATTTTCTCATGAGTAGAGCAGGAGGTAACAATATTCCATTAAAGGAACCCAAAACTGACCTTATCATTTGTTTACCATAAAAACCCTCCATAATTCTATCTCGGGACGTGGGTGATAACAAACAAAAATTGCCATAACTCTATCAACAGTAGGGAGCATAATAACCAGTCATCCACCCCAGTCGCAACCATAACCGAATACTTTCAACGTGAAGAAGCATTTAAACAAATTCCAATTTGCAACATTTGAAATGCCAACCAATATCATTTTCACATACATAATACACATCCAGCCACCATATCTTTCGGAAAGCAAGCACTATGCATACAAATTCTAAGAGCCAACACAAAGATTCTATCCATAGCGAGGATAGAATGATGAATGGAAGGGAGAGAGTCACCATACCTGTGAGGAAAGTGTTGAAAAGAACCAAGGACCAACATTATTTTCCAACGGCCGAGCGAAATGGAGGCAAATTAACCAGAGCAACCAAATGTGCGACAAGGTGAGGGTGGTGAGCTCCAGGTGGGTAAGAATGACATGTAGTAAGTGCACGTCGCTTCTCCACCCACTCATTAATTTCCATCAACCATATCTAGGGTGGATTGCATCCAAACTTCGTCATTTGCATTAATCAAGTTTAATTCAAATCCAACATGTCACTTCCTTTTGCCAAATTGAAACAAAAACCCTTTATACCATAGTTTTATACCAACATCAATTATATAGTATGTCCCATATTTCTAACAAGTTCCACTTTACAAGGATCGATTGACCTCGAACAATTTCATAAACCATAACTATTGTCCACATAATATAACCAATACCACGAATGCAATATGTTATAATCAAAGTGAGTGTGAGTTGAAATCTATATTTTAACCATATGCTAAAGCAGACGTATATCAGTTATAACCAAAGTGCTTGTCACTTTCCTTTGAATTTTAAATTTCCAGACCTTATCATCATTGATTGCATGTAAAACTTTGTTTGAATTCCTGTGTTTTCTCAAACTGTAATATGCTTCCTAAAGTTGTTATGAATGCAATTCAGAGAAGCATTTCTTTTTCACCATGATCTACAAGGGGGTCCCACCTATCTAGTATATGTATATAAATAAATAGGCATTGCAACCCATTTGCAGGAAGGGGTATTATTTTTCTCTCATGGGCGTCAACAAGAACCTCAACAAAAGGGGAAGTCCAAGACCTTCTCATTGCGCTCTATACGAGGAAAGTAGTTACCCAATGAAGCACATGTTCTTGGAATGTAGGATAGAAAATGACATTTGGTAGGACATACTACATGAAATCTTTTATAGGGTTTGGTGGCATAATTCAATAAATATCCTCCTTGGTAGTTGGTAAAGGAAATATCAAGGTTCCTTCATAAATAAGCTCATCTTTAGGTGTCTCTAGGTGGCTCTCCCGAAATTCATTTGTTGGAAAATCTGGTTGGCCAGAAACAAAAGTGTGTTCAAGGAAGAATATGTAAGATCTAGCAGAGCAATTACTCAAGTCAAAGTTCAATTAACATAATACCTCAATTCTCGTTGATCAAAGATACGTTCCCCGTAGAGTTTAGATCAACAAGAAAAGAGGTGGTTGAATAAATTCCATCTGGATTATTAGACTCAACCTCCCCCCTAGTCCTAGATTAATCTGGCAGCTTCATATCCCTCTCTTAGATATATAGCAATGGATTTCTTCTCAACATTGTCATATTCTTTGCTTTGATGAAGCTTCAAAGGCAAACCCCGAGTTTGCAAGTGTGGGAGGGGTAATTCTTGGCCCCATGGTGAATATAGAGACAAGTTTTTCTTGGATTTTAGGCATCACCACTAACAATCAAGCGGAAGAATACAGTATTCTTCAAGGGGTCCAACTTGTCAAGGAGAATCAGATCCAACATATAATCATCATTAAGGATTCCATGGACAATATAAGAAGTATAATCAAAGGGACTCTCCCAGAGGACACTCAACTAAGCAACATTATCAAAAAAAATCAGACTTGTGATAAAAGACATCCCTCAAATCTCTTTTTCCATGTCATGAGGGAGAATAATAGGTTGGTAGACTGACAAGCCAATCTGGCCACCTTGCTTCCAAAAGAGAATATCAAGATCAATGGGAGAATATCCCATCACCCATTACCTTAATTAATGAATACTCAAATGCATTTCATGCCATCCGAGTGTCACACCCAAATAGGAAGAAAGTTGTCATAGCATCAATGACCTCCCTTATTGCACATGACATATCACTTTGGCCTCAACATCATATATTCAAAGTACAGTCTGTGAACGAGCAAGGTGGGATAACACTCTCTTCTTACATTATTATCGTTATGTCGCCTTCTCCTTTGTTCATGCAGGAATCAATAGATGAGATGGATTCATGGTTTAATCCAGTGCTCGGACAATACAACCACCAGATCTCCATTATGGAATTGTGAGGAATACTCATAATGTGCGAGAATTCCTCTTGCATCCATCGCCAAATATTTTAGCCCCCCATGAATGAAAGCATCAGAATTTAGTTGCACCAAGAAATCTTAGGTTTGTTCTATGCCTCATTGGTTGAAGATTGTGAAATCTCCAAGGGGTATTATGTGTTTGTAGGAGAGAAGTCAATGGATAACATCGATAGTAGGAGCTCAGAGTAGCAAAAAAAGAACTTGGTGGCTTGGTATGTTGTAGGCAGTTTTGATCCTGAGGCCTTGCAGGAAAATGTAACAGGAATCCTAATCGCCCAGCTGACTGGACTTGCTCATTGCATAGATTGTGTGATTTATCTGCAGCATTTTGGTGGCAATTGTGGCTTCATGACGATAGGTCTTCCTCATATGGCTGAGATCATTTGGCATCTAAAAATTCATTTAAGGGTAACTCTACAAGCTAGTAAGGGGACATTTGGAACAATCTCAGTTCTTTTTAGCAAGTTTTTTCCCCACACGCTTTTCCCACTGGCCCTCATGCCTCGCAAAAAAATTCAGAATCAGGACTCAGAGGACTCCCATGACACTCTTTGGAAATCTCTTTAGCAACTCCAAATCACCTATAAACGTTTGTCCCCTCATGTCTCTTTCATTATGGGCATTCTCAATCAGCACCGGACAACCATGAGACAACAGCACGATGAGGTCAATGCCATCAACGCGATGAGACAACAATTCGATGAGGTCGATCAGCATGATGAGGTAGATAAGCGTGATGAGACAACAAGAATGACTCCATAGGATCAACTTGTCAATTGGCCCTCCTTCTAGCGCCATTTTTGTTGATGGGTCTGAATTGTCTATCAAGCAGATGAGGGAAGACACCCAATGGTAGATCCCAATCAGACCCACTCTCGTTTTGGATAGTGTTCCCCGCGAGTTTATGGGCCTCTTTTCCACTTAGAATTAAAATAATAAAAAAGGGAAAGACATCGAACTACCCCCAAAAGAGTTCGAAATAATTCTAAGACTAATCTAACTGAAGGAAACTAATCTAATATAATCTAACTGAGTGTGTACATCGAGAGATAATCTCATTAGAACCAGAAAAAAATCTTGTATGCTAATGATATGTGATAACAACAATGTTGCAAATACACAGACAATTAGTTGTACAATGCATATATAACATCATTTATGTACCCACAAGGAAACCAGTGATAGCATAAGCATCCAGAAAAGATCGCAGAAATAGTTCGTACAACACAATCCTATCTACTGAAACAGAAGACAAATGCACAAAGAATAGTCTCATGTACATCCACCAAAGACACCAATTTCTGAAATGCCTCCTGCTCTTTATTCCTCAGAAGTAGTAATACCATCTTTTGTTGCAAAGGCCAAAAGTATCCTCTCTATGTCATGAGTTCTTTTTTATAAGGCAAGAGAGAGACTCTTCAGTTCTCATCATTGTTCATTTCATTTTCCTTTCGTTTCTCTTCTCTCATTTCTAAAATGGACACATGTAAGCGTTACACGGAGAAACTGAACATACTCATGAGTCATTATTTTCTTCCTCGGACGGTTTACAAATGATATCTATTTAAAAACACTCATTGCCTCTGTCCATTTGCGCTATCTTTTGTTTTTCGGAAGTTTCTAGGAATTTTTGGCTTCAACCTACAGAACGTGATCAATGTGGCTTATTATCTTCTGTATTATCTTTCCATTGAGCTATTTCTAGCTCGATTTCGTTGCTTGCAGCTCAAGATATGACAATTTGAAGCCAACATACCCAGTTTTTCACTTGAATTCGGGTTCCGCCTGTGTTTTGCATTTTCAGGCCATTTCTGCTTTCTACCTGCTAGAAATTTCTATCCTAGCCTATTCTTCACTCTTCTAATATTCCATCGAGCCATCATGTGCCTGATTTTGTTGCTCATGGCTCCAGATATGGCTTCCTGAAGTTGGTATGGCCAATTTTCCCCCCAAATTCGTGGGTGTCTATTTTCACATTTTATGACATATTTTGAAACATTCTTAGCCTGGATACCTATACCACTATGTTCCTATGTCCAATACCTTTCCAACGAGGTATCACGGGCCTCATTCCAACACATGTAGCAAAAGTTATGGTCATTTGAAAATTGTCACTCAGCAGCCATTCATTTAGGTTGCGGGTGAATCTGGATCATTGATCTTCTTCCTGAAAAAGACATCCCACACACATGAGAGAGTTAAATGCTTATATGTTTAAAAGGTTTAGCCCTTATGGACAGTGTGAATAGAACCTGGGTGGGCACGGGACCTGCGGCTTGTAAAATGATTTTTTCTAATTTTCCTTGTTTTAAAATCAAGAAAATAATGAAAAAAGAGAATATAATACAATGAAAAGTAAAAAGTAGAAAGAAAAAATAAATATTATTTACAGAGTTAAAAATGAAATTTACCCCTAATCAATCAAAAAAATTATTTACAAAAAAAATAACCTACAAACCATTAGATTTAAACATGTGACCTCTAATGATGAAATACACATTTTTAACCATTAAGCCAATTCATGTTCCTTATTTAACTATCCAACGAAAAACTAATTAATCTACCAAAATTAAAAATGAATTTAAATAATAAAAAAATAATATTAATAAAAATAAATACATAAATAAATAAAAATAAGAATCAAATAACAAATAAATTGAATAATGGGAAAAATAAAATAAATAAATAAATTGAATAATGGGAAAAATAAAATAAATAAATAAATAATAAGTAAAAATAAAAATATAATATAAAACTCCCCTTCCTATTTTGTCGTCGCATTTCCATTAGGGCTCTCACACTCCACTTATCCCACACTCCCGACCCGAGTCGACCAACTCCTTTGACTTTTCATTCAATTAAAATCCATTTCACATTTTCCAACCCAAATATTATAATATATAAATGTGTGCACCTTTTTAGGGCAAGTATTAAGATTATTTTCCCCCGGATGGGGTGCCACGTCGCGAAGACAGGACACGTGGAAACATGTCGGGTTGTGCCATAAATAATAGCCACCGACCACAATCCCTTCACCATTAAAAATGGGAACGAGCCCGCGCAGCCATTACCAGTGGACGAGGCCTCTCGAGCGAGCGAACAGGATGGCTCACCAACGCACTAAGAGCTCAGCCTTAATGGCCAGGTATGTCACCGTCATCCTCATTCTTATCAGTTGCCTCGACAGATATGAGAGGCATTCAAATTCTGTAGAGTCGAACGCCAAGCTATCGGAGAACTAGAGCAGGGCTAACCTTCCACTTGGAATTTCGGCCATAGCCCGGCTCCTCCACATGCCAAGACCACAAGGAAGGCCTTGCAGAGGCGCAACGTGGTATGCTTTTGAATCACGTAGGAAACGGCAGAAGAAATTTGAAAAGGCGTTGGCTCTGGTGTCCACTCGGAGAACCAGGAAGCCCGGGAGACCTAGAACGCCTCCTATGGCGTACGTGGAGGATATTACTCCGAACAAGCTCATTCAGGACTATCCAAAACATCTCCTTTTTGTGATCCCGGATAACTGGAATCCCCACACCGATTTCGGCAACGAAGCCAAGACTCCGGCTACAAAAATCT
>ML780929.1:656392-676343 GCA_009831015.1 Picea engelmannii
GAGGGAGGGAGGGGGGAATGAAAAATAAGAGATAGGATATTGGAGTGTGTGCACGTTGTTAGGAACATCTGTGCATTCCTAGAGTGCATTTATTCTCTTAAGAGCGCGTGCGCGTTCTTTTGAATTCAATTTTTTTTGGGCGAGATTGACAACTTTAGCATACGTGTATGCTAACTTGGTTGCCTCAAATTTAGGTTCCAGATGACAAACCTAGTGGTTTTGTCTGCAAATTGATAAAAACCTCCATTTTTGTGAATATCTATCTATATCTCTCTTTTTGACATTATTTTCCTATAGGCTACAGAATTCAGTTTTTGACGAAACTACGAACATAGATAGAGTCGGCCATACAGATTCCAAATATATAGTTTTTTTTAATTAATATCGTTTACTATTTTTAATCTATTTTCGTCTTCGCATATATCAAATCCTAGAATACATACCTCTCTTGTTTCTACTATAACTTTTTGTCAGCTTAACCATTTGTAAAATGAGTTATATGTCACACTAGAGGAAATTGATATCTACGATCTAAAAATATATATTTTGATCATGTTAAGACCCTCTTAGCCTGCACAAACAAAGGTGTTGTAATTTCAAGGATATATTGACTTTCATAATTTAATATATATATATATATATATATTATAAATTTGCAAAAAATACACCACACCAAAGCAACAGATTCTCTACAATTATACAAGTTTTTGCAATGAAATTTAATCGTTAAGGTACTCAACACATGCACAAACAAAGACATATACCTTATATTTTGTTGGAAAAATAGCATACCACTGTTAAAAAAAAATCAAATTTCACATAGTTATTCGCAATCGCTATTAATAAAACTTGTATATTAGGAAAGCTAATTCAATTTCCTATGTTTCATATTCTTTCACCATATCTGAATTCATTGTTAAAGTACCCTAAATAATCCCTCCAAGTTAACATATTGTTGTTTTTCCATGTTTGCATTGCCACTAACGTGTCATGAGATACCAACATTAACTTGCACTCGCCCATATATACTTAGCGCAACATTTTTTTTCAGTGGTACAAGTATTTTGTCAATTATCTTAATTAATTATTTGGTTTGATGTTTTAATTAAAGATTTATTTCCATAAGTAAAGGGTTATAAATTTTTATATATGGTTGGTATTAATTATAAATGGATTATTGAACTTCAAATCAAATTAAGATTATTTATTTTAAAGGATTAAGGTCAAATTCAATATGAATTACATGAATTGGAAAGAGAAATGATGTGTTTAGGTTTCAATTCTTAGTGAAAATCATGACATTACAACATTAATTACTCTTATTAGGCCTTATAAAGATTCTTAATACTAGTATTTTGGCTCTCTCTTACTATCATGTGGGAATAACAACCTAGTCCCAATGGATCTCACTCAATGTGAATTTCCATCTTTGGAGGTGATCAATGACATTTCAAATAGTTGTCCCTTCATACATAGTTGGTGTAAGTCGAAGAACTCCATGCTCTCTAGTATTTTTATCATCTATATGACTATTTAGAAATCATGTATAAAATCCACAATAAAGATTATAGTTTAACATGTAGAGTAGATATATTTTGGGCAACATGTGTAAGCGGTATCTTCTAATTTTGAATATTAAAACAAGTGGAGTTGTAGAGCAGCAAGTCCATGCCTTTAGGGCAGGGATGTCATTGCTTGAAACTTCCTTTAAGGTAGGGTTACCATTGTTTGAAGCTTGGATGAGTTGTTAAATTTGAAGAATTAGAAACACGAGTTATGACACTTCACCTTAGTGTGGTCTTTGCAATAGCTATTTACCTCACTGCCATATTTTTAATATGGACACATTTTAGAAATTCAAAGAACACGTCAAATACATGTAAGTCTAATATGTTTAATATGAAGTTTGAACACGTTTTAAAAATTCAATGAGCAAAGAACACATCGAATACATGTAAGTTTAATATGGACACATTCTAGATTTAAATGTAAGTTTAATATGGATACATTCATATTTACGATTTCTAAGCAAGAATTGATGATTTCCGAGCAACAACGGTCAACTTGGTTGGTGACACTCACAATGTTTATGGATAAAACTTAAATCTAAAATAAACAAAGAATCTCCATAATAATTAAAAGTAATTGATGGAGACACTCTAATCTGAAATAAACAAAGAATCTCCATAATAATTAAAAGTAATTGATGGAGACGCCCTTTCCGATGAAATAAAACGAGCTTTGGCAGGTTGGGTCGGTTAGCCATGTAGGTGGCAAGTGATATCTACATCGTCTAGATTTTGAGGTGCTAAAACGTTATAGTGTGCATAGATTCATATAGTGTTGTATCAATAAGATATACATGTGTTTCTTTTGCATGGAGGATGACATGGTTCACATCATATTTTGTATGTGTGTTGTCCAAGAAATTTCAATTTTTTGAAATGTTTGAAGTGCTGAAGCCATTTAGTAAAAATAAAAAGATCTAACTCATAATGATGAAAATGCCTTTGCCATATTCTCAGATAAAAATCAAATATCTAAGTATACAATATTAATTTAAGCCATTTATATATAAAATAGAAAGATCTAACTCAGTTTTGTCGCCCATAATGGTGGAAATGCCTTTGCCATATTCTCAAATAAAATTCAAATATCTAAGTATACAAATTGTCGACCATGATGGTTCAGATCGTTGTGGACAATTGTTTATTAAAATCAAATATAACTATTAAGACCTAAAATAGATTAATGTTAAGGACCATTTAAAACAAAATATAAAGATTTAGCTGAGTCATTCCAAATAAAACATAAAGATTTAACTTAGTTTAAATAAAGTATAAAGATTTAACTTAGTCTTGTCAACCCTAATGGTTGAGATTGATGTAGGGCTACCTTTTTATTTTTTACGGGAATGAGTAAGCCTTCCCAATGGCTGACCTTAAAAATCAAACCAAAGAATTAATGTCAATATATAAATGATTATTTTATTAATAATACATAGTTAGCCTAGTCTTTTCTATTGCAGAACATAATGGAATTAATTGAATGCACATTTGTGGATCTTCACCTACACCTACACCTCACGTGAAGAGGTTGGGAATATAGACACCAGTCACACCATAATTTTAACAAAAACTCTTTTCCATGGCATTTATGACTCTACCAATGAGTATTCGGATGTTGTCATTAAAGATTAGTGGTAACTCATGGCCCATACTGATGGACCAATGTAATAGGAAATTTAACTAATTAATCAATTAGTTAGCTATTATGATCACAATGATCACATAGCCTCCTCACGGGATGGTGGAAAGGTTTAGAGTGGGTTAAAACATCATGATGAAGTCTTCGCAAAAAAAACTTGGTGCAACGATAGACAACTGAACCCATCCAAATCTCTTTGACATAATTTTCCATTGACAATTGTATAATGAGATAAATTGACGTTAATGTCCATATATATTCATATTTAATATTTGTTCAATCTCAATATTAAATTCAAATTTAATGTTAAACTTGACTTACCGCTTATCATGTGCATACAGATGACCTCGCTCTTCCATGAGATCATGTGCATAAGAGTAATTAAAAGTAATTGGTCGAAGCACTCTTACAATAAAATTTCACCAGCTTTGGCAGGATGGGTTCGTTAGCCATGCATGTGGAAAGTGATCTCTCCATCTTAACAACCCATCTTGTTGTCCATCTGTCTCTTTGCATGTCCATCCACCTTCTCAAATGCACCTTGCATTTATCACATAACATGGTTGTCGAGTTACCACCACCTTATGTGCGTCCCCCACCTGATTAAGGGGTGGTTCAAGGGTTCGAGTATGGAAATGACTGCAACACAGGGCACACTAACTGTAGCAACGAGGCATGTAATGATGTTATATAGACTCATATTCAAACAATCATCTTATAGGTAGTCTCATGGAGTATTTTAAATGCAGCAAAAATAATCAAATGTGTTCATTTTGTTTGCACGACTATTTATTTGTTATTGCAGTCATTGATGAGATGGATAGAACATCCATGTCAAACATATGTGCGGAAATGTATCTAGGCGACAGGTTTCCAGATGGAATCGATAAACAGATTGGGAATAGGTCATACAGATAAAAAAATTGACTATGTCAAAATTTCCTTCAGGTGCTCCATCTACCACCTCTATGGGAATAATAGAAGAACCCGAGAAAGAAACTCCAGATGAGGAGGATATCGCGGAAGCGAAAACAAAACAAGATGAAAGGGGGAGCTTGAGGCAGGATGAAAAGCACCTAGAATACAGGGAGTCTCTCCAAGGGAGTCTAGAGGTAAGTATTCAGACCCTGGTATAGAAGAACCTTCAACATCAATTGTAGATAAAACATTGGGGATATAGATAGGGCATCGAAGTCTAACCCTAGCCCTAGGAATAGAGCATTGGAATTGCACAAGCTTGTGCATTTTTCGACCGTGGAGATGTTCACTTCAAGCTTCAGGTAGTCGTTCGGATAGTAATCCACGCCATCAAGGCTCATGAAACGTTGGGCCGCATATGGTTGCTTGCACGTCGGCTCACCCTGTTTTCTATAACATCCATGCATCATGTCTAGGATCTGGATTTCGGAGAATTCATCAACTGTCTGGGAGCCCGGGAAGCTGCATTAGCCATTGTCACAGATGCCATAAGGCATGCAAGCTCTGGGCAGTATGTAATTATTATTAGATGGGTCCAATTTGTAACTCTAGGCTTTGACAACATTCTCTCCGAGCAACAGAAAGACTTGGTATACGCGAAGGTTGCCATCACAGTCAAGTCTCAGGAACCTGTACTCGCTTTCATTATCAAAATTAGGAGGAGCCATTGATCAACATTGTAATAATAGGAACAACACTATATATTACAGGAAAAACAATATAATAACATTGTTAAACTCATAAAACAACACTAATCTAAGGTAAGGCTAATAAGAATAAATATAAAAGCATTAAATATTGCCTATGTTTCACTAATCCCACTACACTCACCCTCATTGGTCGTTGTCATCCTTCATTCCAGTATAGCCTGATGTCTTGAGGCAAGGCAATCAAACTTTAAGGCATGGGTCTCAAGATATGCATTATTAGTTGTTGGTGTTGATTCAGACTCCATGGTTGTCCAAGAGTTCAGTTGAACTTTGTTCAATGTTAGACCTGATATTGCACTAAGTGTCGCAGAGAAAATTTTCCAGAGTGACATGCAGAGCATGTTGCCTCATGTCACTGTGCCCTGTCACATTCTACAGAGCAAAAAGGATTTAACAGTGCATGTTGTTGTTGCATAATGTATACATCAGAATTTGGAAGCCAAATCAATTGTTGAGATTTACCTTCAGAAGGGCATTTGCCCCAGTTGAGCTCTCCAGCTATAGTGATTCATGTTCTCTTACGTCATATTGAAGGAACCATTGAACAACACTATAATAACAGGAACAACACTATAATAAGATTGCTAAATACACTACAATGTCCAGAAAGGAGGGGCATAGAGCTAAGATGCTTAGCAGAAGGGGAAAAATCAATTGAGAGGAAAGTAGGGACGCTGAGAAGAACAGGAAAACACAGAGGCAGTGGCCTCCACGTAGCTACAAGGTGTTCACATCAAACATCCACACGTAAGTCAGAGGACAATGAAGATGTGGTATTGGCATCTGGCTTTAAACATAGTGAATAAATTTTATCACAAACTTAGGCCACTGAGGTTGGCAAAAAAAACTTAGGAAACTAATGCTACGGTGATATGTAGCATTAATTCACCTTAAACATATTTTAGTTTTATGATTCCATGAAAACCAAGGTATGCCAAGGTTATGCCTCAATATGAGGCCAAATAAGGCGAAGAAGTTACCGATTGGTGGAGTTTGTAACGTAAAGGATGTTGATTAGTTTTACTAAAAAGGTATCCTATAAAACTTAAGATAAAAACCTAAAATCTACATCGAAATATGTGTGAATTATTGGAAATAGCCCAAACCGATTTATATAGTCCCGACTGCATAAGGCATGGACTAATAAGGTAGATATATCCTAATACTTATAGTTTAACATGTAGAGTACATATTTTGGGCAACATGTGCAAGCGGTATCTTCTAATTTTGAATATTATAATGAGGTAGATATATCCTACTACTTGTAAGACAAATTTGGATATTAAATGAGGTAGATATGTCTTGCAACTTATAAATGCAATTATTTGGTTAAAATATTGCTACATGCATTTTCTCTAGTCAAAAACAAGAATGATGGGTGGTAAAGTCCTTGCCTTTGAATTTTGTTTTCGGAGAATGAATTAGCTTCTCCATGGTGTTTGTCCCGCGCTGCAAGTAGTGGAAATTTCTATGATTGTTGTAAGATCATGAACAAAGTGGGGCAAATGTTTTTGGCTTAATGTTGACTTTGTGACATAAAGACTTTGTGCATAGCATAGAGACATGCACATATTGGCAAATAATTGTATGGGTGTTGAACATTTTGAATGCAAATAGTTTGAAAAGGTAAAAAGAACAATGATATAAATGGCAATGTCTAATTCAATAGAATCAAGAGGTATAGAGGTAGATGTACAACATAGCGTATATGTACTTCATTATAGTAATTATAGAGAAATTATTTGCTAAAACTTCAAACTTGGGTGCAACATTGTAGAGATAGTGAAGAATTGTTTGCTAGAATTTCAAATTTAGAAACAAAATTGTGGATTTTCTCACGAGGTTTCTGACTAAAGCTCGGTTGAGTCCCTCTAGGTTACCAGCTCCTATTGTTGCTAGTGATCGGGTTGCCCTCCATTAGAATATTCCGGAGAAAAGAGAGAATCTTGCAAGGTTTTTCCTCGAAAAAACAAGTTTCGAATTAAAGAGAAGCATAAATAACTTGGATGTCAGTGACGTCATTATAAGTCCTATGATAAGTAACTGTAAAATCCTATTAGTTGCTAGGATTAAAGTAGCTTTCAACATCGAGGTTTCTAATCCTAGTAGATCATAATAGTTGTTAGGTTTTGAGGACATCTCAAGATTAATATGTCCTCAAATCCTAGAGGCTACTAGGATTTAATGACATGTCAATATCAATATGTCATCAAGGTGATACAATCACAAGGTACTAGAAACATCAATTTGAACTCTCGTTATTGTATACATACATGAAGATGACATGAATGTTGGGTGAAATTTTACAAAAGATTTACATACCTTGTTTTTTCCAGCATTGCAATTCTTTGGATTTGAGTGAGAGCTTAATTTTCATCTTATATAAACTCGTTAGCATTATAAGAGAACATTGTTATTGTTTTTTTACAACACTTGTGTTGCAAGTAATAAAGTGGCTCAATAATAAGTATATAAAAAGGCATACATTCACAACTATTGTTTAGGCTCTCCTTTGTGTCTAGGGATACTATTCACTTTCATATAACAATGGGAGGACAAAACTTCCTAATGTCCATGGGCATGGCCTAACACATCACACTTCAAGAAACATTCAAAATAGCTTGCATTGGATGTTAGGTCTATGTTCAACCCAATGACCATTGAATGCTTATTCAATACTTGTTGTTTTTGTTTTGTTTGTCAAAAATAGTCTTAAAATAATCAAAGCCTCTTATGATGTAAAGAGTTTTCTTACTTATTTTCCTAGGTCATTTTAGTAATTTCCCCCATTATGTGTGAGAGGAAGTGTTCCATTAAAAACCATCTTGTAATTTTAGGTATCCTTATCAGTTTTTTATTTTATTTGGTTCATAAATATAAGCACAAAATCTCACTCCATGGTGTTAATTGATGGATATTGATCTTGTTGGACACATAATCCTTGGGATTGCATTATTGTAAAAATAATGTACATATTGTGGCCACATAAGATAGGATAGGGTTTTTGCTCCTCGTGGGGGCTCCTCAGGCCCCCCCCCGGCCTCCTTCCCTCCTCCTCAGCTTGGATCTGACATTGTTGCCTTCGCTTCCATGGCATCAGCTCTCCACAAATCGCAGAAGTACTCCCAATCCTGTTTTATTAAGAAGTTAGAAGAAATCCCTGAAGTTCTAATTCAAGCTATCTCTAAATCCCTCGCCCTGAAGTTCGGTGAGCATGGATTGATTGGTCAGTTTACAAGGATCTGGTCCTCTCCCTGAACGTTTGCTTTCTGGGTCGAAAAAATTGGAAACCTCTTATAAAAGGGAGAATGTCTCTATTATTATGTGGTTGGGGTTTCTTTGCATTCCTCTTTGAGGAAAAGGTCGGTCGAGATCTGATTTTTCGTAGTGGCCCATACTTCATGGGGGCTCATGGACTCTACCTAAATCATTGGTCACCAGATTTTAACCCGGATAATGATATTCCTACATTTGTGTCTCTATGGGTCAATCTCCCATTCTTGTTGTTGCATTGCTAGAATAAGGAAACTCTCAGCGCGATTGGAAATTCACTAGGAAGGTATATCGATAAAGCGGAGCCAAAGGAGGGTTTACAATCCTACGCCAGGATCTGCGTTGAGGTAGATCTGGAAAAGGAACTCCCATCATCCATCAAACCTAAGCTGGATAATTGGACCTATCTCCATGAGTATGGTCATTTTGCCAAACGTTGCCCTAAATCTCATATGGAGGCCCCAACGAAAGAAGCTCAGGAACAATGGAAGCAAACCAAGTAGAAAAAACAAAACCCCAAGGCAACGTCGAGGTTAGGAAAATCTTCGCCTCATGAGGGAGCTCCCTCTAATCTAGAGTCTAAGGAATCTCCTTCTAAATCTCAGAAGGCTCATACCTCTTCTTCGACTGGAACTACTAAGCATGTTATTCCTACCAAAAACCATTTGGAAATCCTCTTGGATGTGGAAGAAGGGTCGACTTAATAAACGCCGATAGTTCAATCTGCACCCATCGAGCCGGTAGGCGACCCTCTTACACCCCCCATCTACCAACATTATTTCCCAATGAAAGTTTAGTAGGAGGGTGAAATAGAGGATAGTTCATAAGAGGATTCAGATTCTGGAACAGTAATTGTCCACTCAACTAGAAGACCGGGAATGAAATCGAACTCTTAGCGCAAAGAAGCGACAATAAGAAAATGCATTGATATGGGCGGACAAAGAACATTGGATGGCCATACCAAAAACAAACCTATGCCATCGAGGAACCAAGGTGGCTCAGTCCCCTCCAAGAGGGGTGACTCAAAACAATATTCTAAATGATTAAATTTGTTTCCTGGAATTATCGAGGGTTGGGAAGCGAAAAAAAAAAAAGGTATGGTGAAGAATCTTCTCATATCAGAACAACCCCACATTCTCCTCCTCTGGGAAATGAAAAATAAAGGACGACGAGGTCCTTCAAGCAAGTTCCTTTATTTGGAATTCAATTCAAGGGAAAGTGGTTAGCTCCATAGGGGCTTTTGGAGGCATCTGCACACTTTGGAAATCTCATCTATTTCAAATAAAATACTAGGAAAGCGAGTCTAACTGGCTATTGGTCTCGCTTCAGCATCATCCCACGGGTAAGCTCTTTTCTATCATAAATATTTATATGCCCTTAATCAATAGAGAAAAAGATATGTGTTGGAATTCTTTATTTTCTCTGCAAAATAGGATTAGTCCATCCACGTTCATCTTTGTCGGAGATTTCAACACAACTTTGCACAATTGTGAAAAAAAGGGTGGTTCTATTGTCAGAGAAGCCACCAAAGAAAACATGGAGGACCTTCTGACAATCGTTCACCTCTTTGACATCAGACTTGCTTTGGGGCATTTCACTTGGTCCAATAAGAGGCATGGACCATAACATATTTCCACCAGACTGGATAGATTCCTCATTAGCAGCAGTATATTGGAAGAAAAGTATGTTCCTACATCAAAAATTATCCCCTAGGTTGGCTCTGATCACCAGTCGATTTTGCTTGATCTTTCCCCTCCTACCCCCCTGGGTCCCATTCCCTTCCATTTTAATCCTCGTTTGGCTGAGGATCCTTCCTTCTCTACTGTGATTATGGATGCTTGAAAGAATTGGATTCAAGGTTCCTGTGTTTATATATGGGAGCAAAAATTGAAAGCTACTAAAAAATCAATAAGAGGTTGGGTCCAAATCAAAGCCACTCAGGAAAAAAAAGAGATTCAAGAGCTAACAACATGTTTGGAAGAGGTAAGAGGAATATTAGAGGAGGAGTCTATCTCACCCTCCCTTTTAATTGAAGAACAACACCTTTTCCAAAAGCATTAATAGGTTCTAAAGGTAGAGGAAGGAGATTGGAGACTAAAGTCTATAAGCCTCTAGCTAAAACAAGGGGTCAAAAACACTAAGTTTTTCCATCAACAAGCAAAGGCAAGGGTTTGGTGCAACAAAATTTTAGACATCCGGGGCGATGACAATATCCTCATCTCTGGGTAGGATCAACTTTGGCAAGTTGTCAAAAATCACTTTGAGACACTCTTCATAGAATTTGAGCTGGGGGATCTAGAGACTCAAGAATAGTTTCTAAGGTTCATTCCAAAGTTTATCCAAGAGGAGGATAAGAGAAAATTAATAGAAAAGGTCACAAAACAAGAAATCCTTGAGGTCCTCCATCAAATGAACCCGGATAAAGCACCTGGGCCAGATGGTTTTTCAGCTCATTTCTATATTTTCTTTTGGCATATTATAAAAAATGATTTGGTGCGCATGATCCAGTATGTTCAGAAGTTGGCAATAATGGGAGGGAGTACCAACTCTTCATTTTTGGCTCTCATCCCCAAAGAAAATAATCCCTCCTCTTTCTCTCACTTTAGACCAATCTCCCTTTGCAATGTTTCCTATAAGATCATATCCAAGATAATTGCAAATAGGATCTCGCCACTCCTTCAATCACTCATTTCCCCAAATCAATGAGGTTTTGTGGGGAGAAGGGAGTTGGTAGATAATATTCTAATAGTCCAAGAGGATATTCACTCAAGTTGTATGAGGAAGGAAAGTGGGATTGTAATCAAACTGGATATGGCCAATGATTTTTATATACTCAACCACAACTTTCTTTTTGCGGTCTTAGCTCGGTTTGGATTTGGAGCTAACTTATTGGCATGGATATCCTCTTGTATTATCTCTCCTTGGATAGCCCCAATGATCAATGGCAGTCCGATTTTTTTTTCAAAATACCAAGAGGCTTTCGTGAAGGTTGTCCTTTGTCGCCCCTCCTTTATAACCTAATGGAAGAGGCCTTGAGCAGAATTTTAGAACATGTGAGAAAAGAAAAATCCATTCCAGACATTAAAATAACCAAGGAGGTCAAAAGGATCAATCACTCCCAATTTGCAGAAGACACTTTGGTGTTAGGAGGGGCATCCTCAATTATTGCAAGAAGATTCAACACAATTCTAGAAGAATTTATGATGGTTTTGGAAGGGAAAATAAACTGTCAAAAAAGTCAAATTTATGTATGGAATACTAAATCAAGGGTGGCGCAACAAATAGTTGAAATCCTAAATTTCACTTTGCATGAAAACTGGACTTCTTTTCAATATTTTAGCATTCCTATTTGCCTTCAAAACCTTTCTGGTTTGGCATGGCCCCTTTAATTGACAAGATTAAATCCAAACTCTCATTGTGGGGTTCCCAGTAGCTTAACCCTTCCAGAAGGGTAGTTTTGATCAAAGAGTTTCTCAGTGCTCCAAATTTTTCAGTTTTCCTCTCTTCTGGCACCGGTCAATGTGAAATATTCCATTGTAAAGGAGATAAGGAATTTCCTATGGCGGGGGGGGAATCAAATAATAAAAGAATGCATCTTGTCAACTGAAATACAGTCAGAGTGCCAAAAACTCATGGGGGATCGGGAATCCTTGACGCAACTTTATCTAACCTCGTTGTGGGAGCAAAAATCCTCTAGCATCTTGTCTTTGGTAGGAAAGAATGGTGGAAGAAAGTGTTAATTCATAAGTATTTTGAAGGAGATAGGTTTTGGAGCCTCGATGTTAGCCCTTCTTCACAACCAGGATCCCCGATCTGAAAATTACTAAAGGCATCGCTACCGCTCATAAAAAGCAAGATCACATGGATTCCCGGAAATGGAAAAATAATCTCTATATGGGAAGATAACATAATGGGGAAGCCTCCACTCCATTCATTAAGGGAGTTTCAACCTTTTTTTCAGCGGTGTTCTGATCAAGGTTTCTGCACTCTATATGATATTTCTCAGTGGAAGGCATCTGGTGCTTGGGATGGTTGGTTGCCTCTTTCCCCACCTGTTGATCTTCTTCCTCTTCTCTCTCAAATGTTTTCAACTTTAAAAGGTTGTGATCCTTTCCATGATTCAGTCCAAGACTCCAGGGGTTGGGGCTCCAACATTTACTCAGTGCAAGTAGGCTATGAATCTCTCCTTTAATATTCTTTTCCCCCAAGGGCCAAGGTCTGCAATAAAATTTGGACTCTAGATAGTCTTCCCAAGATAAGTATGTTTTGTTGGGCACGGACACATGGGAAAATTATGACAGGGGATAATCTCCAAAAAAGATGATATAAAGGACCTTACTGATGTTCTCTCTACAGACAAGTTGACAAACCTATTAGACACTTTTTCATTGAATGTCCTTTCTCCAAAAAGGTATGGAATCTGGTATTGATGGGATTATTCCCCCTATTTTGTTGGTCTTCCTCCTCCTTTCTTCTCTTCAGTAATTGGCTTTCACTCTATCAAGGTTCCTTAGCCAAAAAGCCTCTCTTGAGAGGCCAATTGGAAGTTGTGCCTAAATTTGTAACCTCGAAGATCTCGTTAGCTCACAACAAAGCCGTTTTTTATGATTCTGACTCCTCCCCAGACTTGGTGGCAAAAAATTCTAAGAACTTAATTTTAGAATGCTTCCTTCAAAAAGTTGAGGTTGTCAAGTCTCAACAATTTATGACTCGGCAATCACCTCAGCTAGGTCATCCTAAAGGTACTCCTATAAGATCTTGGCGACTCCAACTGACTCCAAAGGAATTTGAGAATTGGAAAAGGTCTCTCTCATTGTTTATTCTCTGCTTTGATGGAGCCTCGAAAGGAACTCCATGGGTGGCAGGTGCAGGTGGGATGATCTATTCCCCAAGAGATCAACTAAGTCTATCATTTTCTTAGATTTTAGGAGAGGAAACTAATAACCAAGCAGAGGCTTATGTTATTTTTAAAGGCTTGGATCTGGCCTAGACCAAGGTATTAAAGGCATTTGCATTCTTGGTGATTCTTGGATGATCATCAATCTAATCAGAAAATGAGCACCGCCCCAAGACATGAAGCTCAAAAATATTATCGCAAGATTTCTTCAAGAGGCCAAAGCCTTTGAGTCCTTTCATACCTTCCATATTCTGAGAAATAACAATTCCTAGGTGGATTATCAAGCCAATTTAGCAACTAAGGCACCTTTTGAAGAAATTAGAATCAATGGCAGGGTCGACCATCACCCTATCCCTTAATGAAGTCAACTTTGTATATGGAATTAAGCAGGGTTCCAAGCCTAAGGCGGGTCCCAAGGGCATGTGTCTTACCCAAGAATCATTTGTCACTCCTTGCCTTATATCTTGTCATCTGGCCACGATCTCCACAAGGTTTTTCTACATGTGGACGGACGTCATCCCTGTTCGACCATTGTTTAATTAGTTGTCCTTCAACTTATTTTCCCTACTTCACACATGCGTTTGAATGTGTCTGCTAGTTTTTGGCCTAGCTCAAGGCTACTCCCAACCTCTTCGTGCATGGGATTTGTACCTTCCAGCTACTGCATGGTGTCATCAAAGTTTGGTATTACGGTACCCATTCCAAGTCATGATGGGCACAAAAGGTTCGGGTCATATCACATGTTCAACCTCCCCTCTGGCTCAGGACTGCTGATGTTGGGCATTAATCAATGATCAAGGTGGTGGCTCTTCGCACTCAGCGAGCGTAAGATAAGTATGGACTTGGGGGTAGTTCGTAGTATGCAATGGAATTACAATTCTTGTAACCTTCAGAAGAATATCAACAGTTTGGAGGAGTTGGGACTCAAAGAAATCATCAGTTTTTTTGGTGTGGTTTGCTTCAGATCATCTCAAAGAAACGAGTGGACCCAGGTTAAGATGGAAAACA
Organism: Picea engelmannii; assembly: GCA_009831015.1. Taxonomy (NCBI): domain Eukaryota; kingdom Viridiplantae; phylum Streptophyta; class Pinopsida; order Pinales; family Pinaceae; genus Picea; species Picea engelmannii. Next base: position 670,466 of record ML780929.1, read on the forward strand.
GAAGGACAGATGCGGTGCACTGGAGCATGGAGTTGCAGGAGGAGGAGCGTGAGACAATGGTTAATCAGCTGAATATTCTCCAAATTTCGCTCAATGAATCTTCGATTCACTAGCACACCACCATGGAAATTCTTGTAGAACAGAGATAGGGATATCAACAATTGAAGGATGAATTGGAAGTCATACACTCATAAGTGGTTGAGCTACGTTCTTGACCTGTCATTCCAGTTCATTCGGCATCTTCCTCAAAAAAATTTGATGGAGCGTCGTCACCCGACCAACCTAGATAGGTGCCTGATTTGAATTCGCCATCGGCCCCTCAAGAAGAGGCTTTGGATGACCAAAAGCCTTCTAATTAGTTAAGTCCATGTTGTGCTCTTTTGTTTCAATTCTAGGGGTCTTTTACAGGCAATACAATCAGATTACTAGTAATTTGAACTCAATGTATGAATTAAAGGATGGTCTTTTTGAAAATGCTAATAGTATACAACCAGTTTTTTGCCTCTGCTCTGTCCGAGTTTCCTTAAAAGAAAATAACAATAATGTACATATGAATAGTCATAGGTGATAGGAAGGGTCACCCAGTGGGAAAGACTAACAGTCACGTTTTGTGTATTTATTGAGTTTCAAGCTAATGCAATAATCATAAGTGTGGAGTTACTTTTCTGCCATCTCTAGTCTAACTCCATGATGATCTCTAGTCTAACTCCATGATGATCTGCCCTAGGTGTTTCATTAAAGTAGAAGAAATGTTCCTCAGTCTGCCTCATTTCTATTTATCAGTTTTCTAATTTTCACCATGCACTGTCTCTCTGGATGATTCTCTGTCTTAGCGAGTTTTATGTTTATCCCACCTCAAACCACTCGTTCCAGTCTACCCATGTTCGTGTATGCCTGCGCTCTCCTCATGTGCAGTGATACTTGTATAAGAGCTACGCAAACACTAATTTATGAGTGGTTGTGTTGGTAATCGTTTGGTATCATTCCAGTCTACCCATGTTCGTTTATGCAAGCGCTCTCCTCATGCGCAGTGATACTTGTATCAGAGCTACGCAAACCCTAATTTCTGAGTGGTTGAGTTGGTAATCATTTGGTATTGTTCCATTCTACCATGCAAACCCTAACACTCGCCCATGAAAGGTGCCTCAACGCAGAAATGAACTACGAACTCTGATCGACTGCTGCTAGTCCCGCTCGCTCGCCTCATTGCTGCTAGTATGTTTCGAGTCTCAAACCTTCTAAACGACCTCGAGAAAACCACGCATATACCTTCGTGGGACTGCATCCAAATCCGTCGACCTCATAAACCCTATTCTCTCTGCAAATCTGTCGACCTCATGCGTAAATTCCATTCTTTCTACAAATCTGTCGACCTCCACGCATCCCTACGCCAGTCTATTACTGCTAGAGTTTGCACCATTCCACGTCGACTGCTCATTCCACGTTGTGCGACTCATTTATAGTGTCTCCGCGTAGTTTGACTCTCTACCGTGCTCTATGTGGTGCGGTTCCAACAAAATAAATCATTCGGCCTCTCGGCCTCTTCCGTTGCATGCTAGAGGGCCCTCAGATCTTTTCTGAACGATTAGTCGCCTTGTACGCCCCTCGGGATCTTCAAACTTTATGGTGCCAAGACATAAGATTTTTTGCGCAATATGATTGTTTGTATGGCTCTTGGATTCCCGTGAAAGAATGGGGAGATTATTGGTGTTGTTGAGTTTGAGAAGTTGGCATCACAGTGTGGATCAAACAATGTGATTTTTCCCACACCTCTCATTTTCAATTACTATGTTGGTCATTTTAATTGGTATGCTGGTATAGTTGGTCGAAAGTTTAGTACGCTCGTGGTTTTGAAACTCGTGATTGAAACCTCTAAGTGAAGTCACTCAAGGTGAAACCCTAATTGAAGTGAGTATAAAGACCCTACTCAAGCAAATTTCTTGCTATCAAGTTAGAAATAAAAAGAAGCTCAAAGGTCCATTGCAAAAAGAATGGATACGAGGCTAAAACATGCACAATGAAGATCAATGACAAGTAAGATCATAAGATCAGACAAGACAAAGATAAAGACCTAAAGAAAGGTAAAGCACATGTTCTTTATGTTGTTGCCCATTGCAATATATGAGTAACTAAAGATCTGTTTAATACTTCATTTTCTTATTGGAGAGATGCATGGCTTATTGACATAGGCACAACCTCTCACACAACATTTCAAAGATATTTCTTTGAAGACTTTGATGACAATGTAGATGGCGTAGTGTACTTTGCATATAGGTCAAGTCTCAAACCTTCGGGAATGGGCACCATGAGGCTTAAGTTGCCTCGACTCTCGGATTTTGTTTTGCACAATTTACTCTATATTCTTTAGCTGCAAAGAAACTTGTTGTCCCTTGTGCACATCAAACAACAAGGCCACTATGTTCATATGTTCAGTGGCAAAGTTGAAATAAGGAAGGATTATGCAATGTGGTTGTCATGACCGGAATGGAATATGGAAAACTGTTGAATTTGAAAGGGATAATTGCCCATACACAAACTGTTGCATACCTCTCTCATCATGACTCGGGTATAATGCCATCTATTATTTTATGGCATGCTAGATTTGGCCATATTAATTATTGTAGTCTTCGTTTGTTGAGAAATAATGGTGTTTTTGGTTTGCCTACTATTCCTGGGAAATTGAAGCAATCTGATGCTTGTATACTTGGAAAACACAACAAACAACCCTTTCATGATTCTACTTCCAGAGCATGTAGAAAACTTGAACTAATTCATTTTGATTTGTGTGGCCCTATGCAGGTTCCTTATGCAAATGGAAACAAATATATCATGACTTTTATTGATTATTACACTAGAATGGTGGGGTGTATTTGTTGAAAGATAAATCACAAGCTTTCGAAACTTTAAAAAAAAATCATCTATGGATTCAAAATGAATCTCAATCTCGTATTGGCTCTCTTCACACTGATAATGGAAGAGAATATACATCTAATGAATTTGAAAGCTACCTTCGCCAACATGGGATCAAACATCAAACCACAGTTCCATACAATACCCAACAAAACAATGTGGGTGAACGAATGAACGAGACACTCCTAAATATGGTTCGTTCCATGATGTTTTTCAAGAATGTTAAATTGATGTTTTGGGATGATGCAATTCTATGTGCAGTTTATGTCAAAAATAGGTGTCCATCTCATGCTCTTAAAAACAAGACTCCTTATGAAATGTGGTGTGGCCACATTCCTTCGGCGAGGAATCTTAGGGTCTTTTGTTCCAATTGCTATGCCTTGATTCCTAAGGAGTAAAGAATCAAGCTTTATGCAAGGAGTCAGAAGTGCATCTTCTTAGGGTACTCAAATACCACCAAGGGGTATTGTCTTTACAATGAGACTAACAAGAAATTCATACTTCCCAAAGATGTAATCTTTCTTGAATCCTCCAAGAAAGACAAAACTTTTGAGAGGCAGCTTGATCATCTATACAGATTCACTCGCGTAAAGACATATCATGAATTTGATGATAATATTCCACATCTTGAAGGGGGGATCCCTGTCTTGGGTCAATCTCTAGAAGCTCCTTTTGAAGCACCATCTTACACACATGAAGAAGTTCCTACCACTTCATCGGAACCCAAACTTCATTTGGATGATATGATCGAGAGGATTGAAAAGTTGATGCTTTATGAGAACTCAACACCATCTCAATCAACTGAGCAGCCTAGACAATCTCATGAAGGTCCACCAAAATGGCTCACTAAAACACTTGAAAGTGTTCATCATGATGAGGTCGGAAAGACAGGAACCAGAATGTTCTCAAGAAGATATGGAGGTAATGTAGATAATTCAAACTCAGGTGATGTAGATGACATGGATGTTTCATATGATTATGAGTTGAATTTATCTACTAACCTTGAACTGACTTCCTTTGAAGAAGCCACTTCTCATGATGAATGGAAAGAAGCCATGTAGAAGGAATACGATGTTCTCATCAAGAATGTGACATGGAAGTTGGTGGACCCTCCATTTGGAACCAAACCAATTAATTGCAAGTGGGTATTTGTCACGCACCCACTACGGCAACTAAGATTTTCTTTTTCTTTACGTCTTTTCTTCGAGGAACAGAATCCCCGAATTTCTATGGGGCCTAGCGCAGACCCTCCCTTCCCTTATCCTCCCCCATGTGATCGTTGGATATGACCATAGGCCTTACCAAAAAGGCTCTTCCGGCTTTCGCAATTCGGGGAATCGCGATGCAAGCGTTCCCCTATTCTTTGTCCTTCGAAATGTCGAAACCTGAAAGGGTCTAACAGATCCTTAGCTCCTCCCTTGGGTCGCTTTTCATACGATCGGTCCTATGACCTGGTGTTGTTCCTCTAAATGCTTTCGAGGTTTCACGATTCGGGAAATCGCGATGCAAGCATTCCTCCTTTCCCTTTCGAATCCCCGGAACCCGAAATCCTGGTATCATCCGGATCTATGGTCCTAATCGTCGACTTGATCAACGACCCGGATTAAATCCCAACATTCTACCTTTCGGGATTTCTGGTGAGGTTTTCACTCCTATTCCTCTAATATCCAGAACCCCGGTGGCCTTAGATCTTCGCCACGCGTCCCTACAAATGGGTGGTCCAGATTCCTTCGGGACTCCTCCTCCCTATCACAAGACCCTGTCCGGTGACCTAGGGCTCATTCACAGAGCGCATCGGGGTTTCGCGTACCGGGATTTCACAACTGGCGAAGATGAGGGGTCTTGCCCTTGGGTTTCCCGGGTGACGAAACGTCGAAACCCATTCACGCTAAACAAATTCGGGGTTTCGCATATCAAGATTTCATGACTGGCGAATACGAGGGAACTTGCTCTTGGGTTTCCCAGGTGCCGAAACGCCAAAACCTATTCACGCTAAACCGATTCAGGGTTTCGCATATCGAGATTTCACGACTGGCGAATACGAGGGAACTTGCTCTTGGGTTTCCCGAGTGCCAAAACGCCGAAACGCCAAAACCTATTCACGCTAAAGTGATTTGTGATTTCGCATATCGGGATTTATCGACTGGCGAATACGAGGGAACTTGCCCTTGGGCTTCCCGGGTGCTGAAACGTCGAAACGCCAAAACCTATTCACGCTAAATCGATTCGGGGTTTCGCATATCGGGATTTCGCGACTAGTGAATACGAGGGAACTTTCCCTTGGGTTTCCCGAGTGTCGAAACGCCAAAACCTATTCACGCTAAACCGATTCAGGGTTTCACATATCAGGATTTCACGACTGGCGAATATGAGGGAACTTTCCCTTAGGTTTCCCGGGTGCTGAAATGCCAAAACCTATTCATGTTAAACCGATTTGGGGTTTCGCATATCGGGATTTCCCGACTGGCGAATACGAGGGAACTTGCCCTTGGGTTTCCCGGGTGCCGAAACGCCAAAACCTGAGAGAACCACTCTCTCTTGTACAAGGTTTCCAGACTCAGATCACATGATCCTTCAGCGGATTCTTGGGTAATTATCCCTAGGCTTGGTGACCTGACTGAAAAGCCTTCCTAAATCACCGAGCTATGAACTCTGTGACAGTGGTGAAGTAAACTCGTGGGTTTACTAAAACGATAGTCTTTTCAAAGAACTCACTCCGGCTCTGGAATGCGAGGGAACTTTCCGGAAGGAGGTGCCTTCGGGAAATCAAACCAAGGCATAGCGTGAGCCAAGTAAATGGGAAAAATCTCAAGGGAACAAACTCGTAATCTAAACTTATTCATTCTATACATAAACCGATTATGGTCATAAAAGTATAAGCATGCATCCATTATTTCTGATCAAAACACCAGGCAAACACTTCTATACAGAAACCATTTATGAGTGTACAAACATGAGCATGCGTCCA